>JAIPRN010001590.1:0-42740 GCA_025469175.1 Geopemphigus sp. TES_GeoC_2020
CACACCCTCTCGCCCCCCCAAAAAAAAAAAAAAAAAAAAAAACCGAAACACGCGCGCTAGTTAGTACCGAGTTCAATAAACGGTCCACGCAAAAACGCGTTGGCCATCCGCCGCGTCGTGTGCCTACGGTCGTTTCGTCGTAATACAACCCAAAATTTACAGGTATCGTACGTCGATTTCGGGACGACCGAAATAATAAAGAAAACGGAAGTCCGACTGTTGGAACAGAAATTCGGGTATATGCCTATGCAAGGGATATTCTGCTGTTTGTTCGACGACGACGACGACGACGACTACAAATACGATCAGAAAATAAATACAATGTTCGCCTCGTTAATCGACGACCATCGTCTCGAAGCCTATTTTAAATCGTCGAATTCAAAAGTAGCGTCCACGGCTTTCGGCCGCTTATAACTGACATAATGGGTGTACTTTTTCAGATTCATCCGGGGAAAAGGACGGTGTCGCTATATTTGACCACGGGGACAGAACGAATAGACATAAACGAAAAATGGTAAGTAGTACCGTCGCCGACCTCGAGTTGGACGTCGAACGGAATTGTCGTTCGAACCGTCGAATTATACGGGAAAATTCGCGGCCCGAACGCTGGCCATTGAATCGACTAAATCGCGCGGACAAACGTCCCGCGGTCATTTTCGATAGACACCGTCGCCGTACGTGTTTTCGGTTAACATTCTCGCGTTTGCTTTTTCCAGCGCCCAGGCGATACAATTAAACGCCGATAACCGGTCGATAAGGAGGATAATGACCAAAATATCGTAAAACCGCGACGAAACGCGCGTCCGTTCGACCGTACGAGACAACGAACGTAAATAACGCGGAACGGGGTCTCGGTTAGGATACGTCGGCGACGAGCGAACGTAATTCGGAAATTACGTTTAAACCGCTAAACATCGCGGGACGTGTTTACATGTTATCAAAAACACATTCCAGCGCTCCTCTTCCTATAATACTTACTCTAAATTTAACGATTACATTGTTCATTTTGTATTCGGCTCTACTTTCTTTTTACATTACAATTATTATTATTATTATTACTATTTGTTAGACAAAAGGAAAAGTGTTAGTTTTTACGTTTATTTGTATTGTTAATGTTAATATAATTTTTTTACAATTGTTTAACGATATCGATATTTAAAAAATATGTTCACGAATTATAAGCGATTTTTCGTCGTCCAAAAAACAAACGAACAATTCCTACTCCGTCGCGTCGTTACCGAAAGGTTTCCCCCTTTGTCTCGTTATCGCGCGGCGGACGTCTCTGGGCTACACACACGTTTCGGCGAAACGAACCATGCACGTCCGGCGGCGGGGCCGACGTCCGCGGGGATCGTTCCTCGAGTATCGAAAAAACATTTCGGAATTCGATCGTTCGTTCGGGTTCGCGTACTTACGGGTGTTGTGTATGTCGAAACGGGCAACGTTTAAAGGTTACCCGACGGAACGACGTCGGTTTTTGTCCGCGACGCCGTCACGTTTGGCGTACCGCGGGACCATTCGACAATTCGTCGATTGTTCACCGCCGGTGGTTACGGTGGTGCCGCGAAGCGAAGACTTAACGTTAGGCGATTTCTAAACGACGTAAACCGAACGAATAACGCGCTAAACTTACGGGGAGGAGGGGTGTGTGTGGACGGTTCACACGAACAATTAGCTAACGACCGTCGAGGTGGCGTTATATACATTTCGAACGACGATCATTTCGACGGCCCGTACGAGTCGACACGCTGGGCCGTCGTTCGATGGACGGTGACGGGGCCGTTCGGAATTCTCCGCGCCGCCGGTAGTTGCCGCGAAATTCGCTTTCGTACAAATACGCGCGAACAATCGGTTTTTTACGCCCCCTCGTACGGGTTTCATCGTTCGGCACCCGTCTACGAGACTATTTTATTACGGTAATACGCGTCCAAAACAAACGCGCACGATTGCGTGTAGACCGTCCGTGGCTATTTCGTTACTCGACCGCCGGATACGGAAGCGAGGTGTTTCGGTCGGTTTCTAAATGTGCCGTCAACGAGAGACGGCGTTCCCGATCGGTCCGTCGGTTGCGTGACGGGCCACGAGCGAAATTGCCGTCTGCTCTACGGTTACTATTCGCGGCGAGGTCCGTAACGGTTTCGCGCGAGTATTATTCGTTTTAGCTACTCGCGCCGGCGATGTGGCGTAACGCGCGCGCGAACGGCGGACCTAATGTTTCGGAAAACACCGGACGACCGTCGTCGAAAAATGATAACTACTAGGGCGAAATAATCCGCGGGCGACGAATTTTCGGATCCGCGCCGGCGAAACGACAAACGGCGACGGTCTCTCGGCGGCGTGGTGTACACTATCGTGGTATTACAAGAACCGGGCGAAAATCACCCAGTAGGTCATGTTGAGTATGGCGAAAAGCAACGGGAAAAACACTCTGGAGAACCGGTCGATGTTCAGCGCCCTGATGCGATTCCGTTGCGCGATGGCCGTGGTGGCGGCGGCCGCGGCCGCGGTCGCTTGCGGCGGCGGTCGCGGTGGCGGCGGTATCGAAATGTCGTCGACGTGCTTCATGTTGTTCTGCGGACAAAACAACACCGAGTCCCCCCCCCCCGTCGTCGTCGTCGTTAACGCGGTCCCGTCCGTCCGGGGTTTTTCGCGAATAGCGACGGCGGCGCGAGTGTTACGAACGCGCTCGGATTTCGGGCGAAACGAAGGTACCCTTGGGTTGGTACGAGCGGAAAAGATTCGGAAGCGAACGGTTGTGGAAACGACGAATGGGGTGGTGATGGCGGTCGATTGCGGGTACTGTTGTTGGTGTGTGGGTGCGTGGCTGATGGGCGAGAGTACGGGTCATGCTGATGGAGGTTTAGGACAAAGGCGACCCCGATTAGTTAAGAGAGGCGAGGGAGCAGAAGAAAACGGGCGACGACGACGACGACGAATCGGACCGCGTCGTCCACGGTCACGAACGATCGAGATTTATCGCGTTTACCTTACCCTGAAACTGAAGTCGAACGATCGTTTGTTTATCGGTTTCGGCGGCATGTCGGCGTCACCGAGCACAATGTTCACCAGACAATATTCCATCAGAGCCATGAACACGAACCTGGAAACACGCGACGTTGACGATACATTGTCTGGACGGCCAACGACGTTGTCAGAGAGCCTACACGATTTTTGGGGACCGTCCGCCCGACGGCGCTGTGTTTCGTCGGCGGGTCGGACACGTTAGGCGTCGTTGTGTAAGGTACAAGGAAAGCGATCGGACGGTTTTCGCCGTAATAATCGGGCAGGATGGGACGGGGCCTGGAAATAGATTCCGTTCCGGCGTAAATTCAATCGAATCCGGCGGTCGTTTTTCGTATTCGTATAAAAAACGTGTCGGCGCTTGTCGACTTGTGCGCGATTGTAGGAAACCTTTGTAGTGTGTCGAAGTCGACAGCGGGGTGAGGGGAAGGGACTATATGGTCGATTGACGACGATCGGACGCGCGAAAATCGGAAACGTGAAATTTTCGGGTGGTTGGATGGGTGGTGGTGGTGAAAGGGATTTCGGAAGGGAGGAAAGCGTCCAACTTACACCGTGCACGCGGACATGAACGTGTCGACGGCCTTCAGGTACGAGACCGGTGGTAGGGCGGCTTGAGACTTGGCGTGTTGCGTGGACAACGTGAGCAGCGACGTGACGCCCAGCGTGACGCGGGCCGGAGCCGCCTCGGGTTTGATCCAAAACGACACCCACTGAAACAGACGGGCCCGGTCGGGGCGTTTAGGGGATGGACGAGCGGGGGGCGTTTCCTCGTACGTACCGACATAATGACGATAAGGCACGTGGGTATGTACGTGTGAAACAAATAGTAGCCGAGTCGTCGTTTAAGCACGAAGATCACTTCGAGGCACGTGAAATTGCCTGGAAAACCGGACACGCCGTGACACAAAACAAAAAAAGAACCGAAAGAAAGTGCGCGAGTTCGGCGACTCACCGGTGGAATACACTTGGGTACAATCGGCCGTCTTGTTTTTGACCAACTGCAGCTGAGGCAGCTCGATGTTCTCGTCGACGGCCAACGGCACGTCGGGATCCCATTGGAATATCATGTCGTCGGTGGTGTGCGACACTGAAACGATAAACGGTCGTGTAACACGCGGACCGGTTCGCGTTACGGCGGCCACTCACGGCTCTCCATTTGCAGTTTGCATTCCTGCGTGTCGTGCGGGTATATCATGAAGTTCATGGCGCACGACAGCGTCAACGTCAACCTGGAACGAAAGAGGGCGGCATTGGACGCGTTTTAACGGCCTATCGGGTCGTTATCGGTTCGTACTTGACCATGTAGAGGATGGTTTTGTCTTTGTACAGCCACATGTAGTGATTCGGGATGGTCATCGTTTGGAACGTCACGGCTTTGGCGTTCTTGAAAAACGAGTCGGGCCGCCAAATGTTCTTCAGCCAATCGACTTCCAGCAGCCTGCAAAAACGGGCGACGGGGCCGCGTCGATTTTCGCATACGGGACCCCCCCGGGCCAAGTCGGGGACCGTACCTGGCCGACCTATATGCTTGCCCGGGTTTACGGTATCGGCCGGGGTCCGTTCGTCCATCCCTTCGACCCGACTCTACCAACCCCCCACCCCCCATCCACTATCCAGACCACATTTACCCGGCGGCGACGTACGAACCTGTATTCGGAAGTCATGTTTTCGGGTAACCGAAGCCGGTGGTCCTTCCACGTTTGGGCGAAGAATATGTCGGCGGCGTACGTCTGGAACAAAAACGCGTTACGTCCGGTAAACAGGGACGCGATGAACGCCCGTGTTGTTTCATTTCTCTCGGTTACCATCGCGTTCTCGTCGATCGAGTCCAAGCCCATTACGGTGACGTGGAAATGCACCTTGGTCGCCATCCCGTCCTTTTTCGGCGGTCTCATTTTGTCGTACAGCTTCGCGTCCTCCGGCAGAATGTCGCGGAACTCCAGGCACGCCGAGCGCCGAAACTGAACGCTGCGCCCCGGGACAATCACACGGGGCAAACAAATCGCCGTTACTTGACGCGTAAACGATACCGTCCGCCGCCAATACCGCGCGGATCGGACGTCTTTCGTGCCGCCGACTACTAAATCAATCGTCCGTGCGCCGCCATTTTTTATTGGCTGACTGAGAGCAGTATCGTTACTCGAAATTCGAACGCGCGTTCCGATCGACACGCGTAACGGGAAAACAATCGTACCGTTCGGTTCCGCGTCCCGTAACTCGTCTGGTAACTCCCATTCTCCTACCAACCATTCACCCGTCGACGCCGGGGGCGTGTTTAGACGGTTTTTTAACGGTTTAGGCGGGATGGGAGGGTGAAATATCGATCCGAAGAGTCGCCGAGTTTATTACATTTATTTCTGAGCCCAGGCGTTAAAAATAAAAATCCCCGGAGAGGGGGAACCCCTTGCTTATCGATAAATACGCGCTCCCCCAGTCGTTCCGTCGTCGGCGTACGACCGTTCGGTATTCGTCCTTACGCCGACCGATTTCGTCGTGGTCGGTCGAATTTGACGAGCCGTCGTCACGGGACGCGTGCGCCACGAGTGGCCCGCCGCGGCGTTTGGCGTGTTTTCGCCGTCCGTATTCGGTGTACGGTCCGCGCCGGGCTACGCGCTTCGTGACGGTTCACGGTAATAAAATAATTAATTCGGCGGCACGAGCAGGGCGAGGGTGGGATCGTCCCGTTCGAAACGGTACTCGGCGTCGGTGGGACGGCACGGCGCTTACTTGATCACGCAGAAGAGAACCGTTAGCTTGACGACGACGGCGCTGGCGGAGTTGGCGGCGGCCCGGTGGTGATTAGCCATCGTCGATGACGTCTGAAACGAAAGGTCCGCCGGTCAGGTGTCTATCTACGACGACGTGGCGCGAAATAAACGCCCGATGGTTGTTTTTTTCGTCCCGATTTCCGTCGACTGTCGAGTTTGTGGAGGACGGGGGGGGGCGTACGAGAATTTCGAAAATATTCGAAAACTGGCGGTTGGTCTAGACCGTTCCTCGGACGTTCACAGCCAACGGTCGTAACGCGCCCGGCGTTACCGCCGAACCTCAACACGCGTCCTGTCGTAAATTCGTAATATTCCGTCGTCGCGATAAATTCCCTAAATTCGGCGAAAATCGATTCGATTCGACACCGACGTCTAGAAATCGTTTTCTCGTAGCACGCCTGCCATCGCGTGGTCGCGAGCCTAAACCGACGTCGGTCAGGTTTTCCGAAAAACGATCGCGCGGTGTAATCGTAACCGGCGAATTGTTTCTTCGTTTCCGTTGTATTATATTCGTCCCTGCCCCACGGCGCGGCCAATCCCGTTCGTTCGTGCCGACGTTTTCGTCGCCGGTGACTGGGCTGTCCCTTCGGAAATCCGGTGGAACGGTGCCCTACGCGCGCGTCCCCGTGGGTGGGACAACGCCGGTTAGTCGTTATTCGACGACGACGACGGCGGCGTCCCGTCCCCGGGCGTTCGTTCGTAAGTACCGCGGAAATCGGTCGCGGGGACGGGGCAAAAAGGAAATATCAAGCCTCGCGTTAAATTAATAACGCCGTAATACGGCTCTCGACGAGCGGTAAGCCAGCGCGCCTATATTGGTAACGTTTTTTTTTCAAGAGCCCGGCAGCTTCGAGTGTGCTTACGGACGACACAAAAGTTGCTGCCTTCGCGAAAATCTAACCCCGCCGCCGCGCATCGACGACACCCCTCCCGTGCGTCCTACGACCGTTCGGACGATTTTATTGTTTTTTTTGTACCTCCCTTTTTTTTTAATTACGTATCATATTAAAGTGATGATGACGTAAAAGTCTTTTAAATGTTTGTGTGTCAAAGAGATTACGTACGTCGATACTTGACGACACACACACACACACACACACACACACACGGGCGCGCGCGAGTTACGTTTCAAGTGGCCGACAAATTCGCGTCGACGGCGAGCCCGTCTCGGGATTATCGCGTTACTGCCCCTGGGGGAGGCAAAATCTCGTCGGAAATTCGCGGTTTCGGTTCGTATCGCCGGGAACGAACGAACGCCCCGTCGTCCGGCGACGACCGTGTTTTAAATACCGAACGATTGCTTCCGACCACGGTAACCGGCGCGCGTCCGTCGGTGCATGCCGCAACTGTCGACCTGGTCCGGTCGAACACGCGTACCCGGCCGTCGTTCCGAAATTACGGGACACCGACGATTTTCCGAACGGTCCCGTTTTCCTAATCAGTTTGTTCTGTCGGTCTCCCCCTACCCGACGTTTCCGTTCCGCGGCGTCCGGAAGAATTTTCACCACCGGCCGGGAGGAAACGAAACGCTCCGGCGGCGTTCGCCGTCTAAACCGGCGTAACGACGGTATCGTAGACGAAATCGGTCACGTACTCCGCGACGTGCGCAAGATTCGCGCGTAACGATACGCGGCGATCGACGTGTTTTATCCGTCGCGTCGGCGAAATCTACGCGTAGTACGTTCGAGTACCGCTTATGGTGTAAGGATTGGCGCGGGGGGATGGGGATGCCGTCGTCGAACGTCTCTAAACGGGAAATCACCGTCGTCCTCCGCGTCTCGTACCGGCTACTAAACGCGAATTCGCGTAGTCCACGAACGCGGCGACGTGCTAAAGATTTTCGAGATAATCCCACCACTCCAAAAAAAAAAAAAAAAATTTTTTTTAAAAAAAATGAATTTCTCGCTAGACGCGTCTATTTTTTAGTCGATAACAACGAAAAACTACAATATGTTTAAACTTCGATACGCGCGTTATAATTATAATTAAAAACGAATCAAAAGTTTACTTTTGTTTCGTCGGGGGTCGTCCGATTTATCGAAAAATTGAAATTTCCCTCCCGCCCCGAAAGAAGAACCTCGTCTAAGTACGTTTTATTACAATTTTCGACAAGTACGCGCACACTCGCGCGCGTCATTGGCGTCGTATTTTCCGTTAATTTCGCAATAACCGATTTCCGCCCCGTTCCGTTTTATCGATCCGATTGTTCGTCGCGAATGATCGTCACCCACCCCTACCGGTCCATCAGCCGTCGTTCCTGGGTATATTCCGGAAACATATTGACTCGGACGAAAATACCATTTTATCATAAAACGGTTACCCGACGATTACTCCCCGTGATTATCCGACCGAATGTACTACACCTTGTTCCACATCGTCGTAATAAACAATTTTTCGCGGCACGCCGATACACGAACGGTCGAAAATTCCTATCAAACGTCCCGCGCGCGCGACTTTCAACCTATTAGTCGGAATTGCAACGGGAGTGATAGGAGAACGCGGACGATCGAAAAATACGAATTATTTCCAAAGACTATATATATATATATATATATATATATAGTTGACGTCGTAACATTTTTAATCGACGAATAAGCCGAGACGTTTTCTTAATATATTCGTAATTTCGCGTCGCGCGTAACCGAGACGAGAATTCGTCGCGTCTAAGTCGTTTAACCGATATAAAGCGTTCGACTACCGCGGTTTTCGGACGCTGGCCGGAATTTTCAACCGGCGTTTCGAAACGCGATTTATTACTCGACGGACTCACGACGCGTTTCTCCGGCAAAGAAATATACGTTTGACGGTCCGGGGAAGAGCATTTTTATCCCGTGAAATACGTACGGTTTTCGCGACAACGTTTTCCGCGACGTTGAACACCAAAAATCGCGGCCGAACAGTCCTCGTCGTACTCGGAGAAGGTTTTCGAAAAACAATAATACGCCTCGCAGGTATCAATCCGCGTTCGCCGAACGAAACGACCGGCTGTCCTTAAAAAAAAATTGTCCGTCGTATTTCATAAATACTCACGGCGTCGAACGGGTTACCGGAAATTTCGCGTGTTCGCGGACCTAATGTAACTTACTTGCTCGTTTAAATTGGCCGGGTGGGTCGGCGGCGATCGGAACGTCCGTTGTGCGGCAAGCGGGCGCGAAGTAATGTGGACGACGACCAGAGCGCGGCGGTAGCGGCGCTCCGTCGATGGCTCGGGCGAGTGTATGGCTTGGGCGTCGCGGACTGATTGACTGACTACTACTGCCGCCGTTGCTCCTCTCGTTCTCTCCGCGTTTTTCGTTTTTCCTTCGTCCCGTCCGCGTCATGTCGCATCGGACGCGTCATTGCGCCCCGGAATAATAAATATATATATATATACGCGACACTAATACGGCGCCGACCGCGACGGAGAAACGATCGGCGAACCCGACGATTACAATTATAATTGGCGACGACCGTACGGATTAGACGTAAATTACCGACGCGGGCTGTTATTATTAAGAACGTTCGCGCGCCGTCCCGATCCGCCGGCGAGGTTTCCGAGTGGAGGAAACGCGAATGCTTTCGGTCCCGTCTGTCGCGGATAAACGCGACCCGTCGACGACGGGAACCGGGACAATAATGCTTCTTGTTGCGGACGGTGCGCGCGATTCCCGACGTCGATCGGACGGTACACGCCTTATGGTGACGACCCGTAAGGATCGAACTGTGCGGCCGTGGCGTTCCGCGACAGGGGTAGCGGGTAGACGTGGCGCGTGTTCGATACAATCGCCGCGGCGACCTCGTTAAAAATTGTCGAAAGTAAACGACGGGAGGGGGGGAGGTTTGTAAACTCGTCGGTGATTCGCGCGTGTGTTCCTTAAGTGCGGCAGGTATCCACTTGGCGGGACGTTCTTTGAAAACGTCGGGCGAATACGAGTGCGCGTTCGAGTACCTGTCTAATTAAAATCTCGTTTCCTGTAACTCCCCCCCCGCGCCACCCGAAGTGAGCGATAACGTTCGTTATTTTTTCGTCGCGCGCGAAACCGACGGCGCGAAGGACTCGTTTTCAATTCTCAACAGCGTGTACGTACCTATAGGGGTCGTGCTTCGAACGGTGATTATAATTTACCCGGCGCCGCGACCGACGACGAATTCCGTCATTTTTCTCGTTCTCGGGCGGCACGGCCGTCTCGTACACGTTTATTATTTATCGGTCGCGGCCGCGACTAATCGTCGAAATCGACGGGCGTCGCGGCCGTTCCGTCAAAAATGCTCCCACCCGTGGGGCATGTACGCCGATGTTCGACATTTCGGATACGATATAAACAAATTACGCGCGATCGCGAAATCGGTCGTAACCTCCGACGAAGGTGTTCGCGATTTCGGTAATTAGCGTCCGCATTTTCGCGTTGTTACTTCGTTCGGTTTTTGGGTACCACACAACACCGGCCGCGACGAACGGCGCACCGGCCTACGCGTGCTATAGTACAATGTCGAGCGTTCGGGGGGGAGGGAAATTAAATTTTCAAAAAAAAAAAACAAATACAATTAATAAATCGTCGTCCGGCGCGACAGTACGGGAATCGTTTGTAGAAGACGTGTTTAATAACGCGGCGGCCGACGGTCGAGTCCCGTAATATCGGTGTTCGTTCGAGTGGAACTCGAAAAACCGCGCGCTTGCTGTACAACGATTCGACAAAGTGGCCCGACGACGTTCGATAATCGCACGTGCCCGTGGAATCGTACAATATTTCGTGTCGGTCCATTCGGCGATTTTTCATTTTCGCCGTCCGGTGCCGTTCACGTATTTATGGCGTGCTGTAGTCGCGCTTAAAACGGCCGAGTTTTCCCCCAAATACCGCCGTTCTGTGTTTCGGCCCGGCACCGGGTACGTCGAAAATCTCGCCGAAACGTTTCCGAACGACGTCGGTTTAAACTACCGTAACGAATATTTTCGTTCGTCGGCACCGACAGTAATTCGGCAAAATTACCCGACATAAGTCGACGCCGCGTCAAACCGCTGATTCGTACGTTCATATCGTCCGTAAAACCGTCGGTTTCTTGTACCGGACGACAACGATCACCGCCGTCCGAAACGGACGAATACGTTCCCCAAGCGACTCGCTCACTCGGGGCGTACGGGTTTCCCCTCCCCTCCAAAACCACGGTGGTCCAACAACCAAGCAAGTTCGCCGTCAACTCGGAGACACTACCGTAAGTATCCCACCGGCCGTTTTTCCTAACGTACTCGCGGTACACGTCACGGAAACGGATTATTGACGACCGACCACCGCCGACGCGATTTCGAAGCGCCCGTTTCGAAAAGGAGACGCGAAGTATTTCTCTGTTCCGGCGACGGTGGCCTGGTACACGAAATCGGTCGTTCGCGATAATACACCGCCCGTTTTCTCCAGACCAGTGCGCGGAACGGTGACAACAATATCACGTTTAGTACCCTAGTTGTTGTTCGGAGACCGATACTTCGAACCGAATATCGGTTCCCATAACCGAATGCACAAGTCGCGAGTTGTCGGTTACCTCCCCCCGCCGGAAGCCGCGCACCGTTCGTGACACGAGTTTCATTGTGATACATCGCGCAACTACGAAAAACCGTTTGTTGTCTTCCTATTTGGTCGTCGTCCGTCGTCTTGCCGTTAAAAATACAGGATCGTACCTCGTCAACGTTAATTCGTCAACGCGCGGTAATAAACGAGACGGTCGTTGTTCCGATATTTTTTTATTATTATTAACAATATAACGTTCGTTACGTCGGCAATTAAGGGGAAACACGAAAATGTCCGAAGGGGAAACAAAACGGGCACGTTTTGCGTCGCCCAACTGTTCCGAAAATGCAATAGATAACGGTCCCGAGAGTGTCCGTGATCGAAAGTTTTCGACCGACGATATCATCGGGTTAAATTTTTTTGTCGAACACTACTTAAGCCGCTTAAATGACTAGCGCGGAGACATTGAACGCCTCTGGGCAGCAGCGCCAGGTCTCCTGCGATTGATAGTTTACGGTGCTGTTTGACCGTGCGCGCAGCAACGTTCGATGGCTGGCCCGGTCGTCGTTCCGGGGACGAGGTCGCGAATTCGATCAGAACACGGAGCCCTTTATCTCGTTCAAACAGTGCGCCGCTTCCCGTTTGCCTTCCTCGTAACGGTGCCGTTTGGCGTTTTTCATAGCCTCCACGCAATGTTTCTCCGCCTCCTTCAACAGGCCCTCTTTCAAGTAAATATTCCCGAGATTTATGTGCACCGACGAGAAGTTCTCCATGTCGGGGAGGTGCTGCCCGATTTTCGCCGCCTTGTTCAGGAACCGCAGCGCTTCGTCCACGTGTCCCTGCACGTAGCTCAGTGTACCGAGGTCGTTCAACAGGATCACGTTCATTTCGAATATTTCGCCGTTCAACCGCACGCACAGGTCGTACGACTTTTTGAAATTGACGAACGCCTTCTTCGTCGATCCCCGGGACAGCAGAAAACGGGCGTACGCGTCCAACGTCAACGCGTACAAGCCCAAAACGTTTTCGTTCTCCGGGTCCGTTTTGTACAGCTCGTCCAAATGCCGCAAACAGAATTCGTAGCCGGTTTCGCATTTGCTGGAACAAATCGAACGAGCGACAAACGATTATTAGCCTATCGCGTATTCGTAATCGGTTTGGGCGTCACGGAGAACGCGACAAGGGCGTGTTGTGTTTTCGAATAAATCGGTCGATTATATTTCGTACGCCGTAACTAGAAAAATATTAAAACCGAAAAACCCGACAAACGTTTGTTAGGGGCGTTTTTTGTTTTTTACTACACCAGCGAACGGGGCAATTATTTAACAACGACGAACGATAAACACCTGAAATTGTTTTGCGCTTCGTATATTTTGGCCAGTTTGAGACTGATGTGCAGCATGTTTAGATCATTTTCGCGACCTCCTTTGGACATCAACCGTTGCATGACCGTCACGAAAAGTTTCTCCGCGTTCGCGTAATCTTTTTTCATAAACGCTCCGTTCGCCAGCACGTCGTACACGTACGTCAGACCGTCGAAGTGCTGCAGGTCGTAGGCCATTGTCAGGGCGTCGTGCAACGTTCTCTCGAACGCGTCGTAATCTTCCTTCTGGAACAAAACAAACGCCGACGTTCCTTACGCCGTACACGCACGCACACGTCGCGGCGAAACGCGACGACCGTTAACGGTAAATAGAAAACCGGCGCGGCGGCTATGTAACCGTCCAATCCCCGAGGCTTCAACTATACGACAATCGTTTACGCGATCGGTCGATTTGCAAATGAAACGGACGATTGACGGGTCGGCTCCCGGCATACAGATGGCGAGAATGACGGGCGCACGCCCGACGATCAACGGCGTCGTTGTTCGGCGATACTTTTCGGGCTTTCGGTAAACCGACACGACGGCGTTTATTCCTGTTGGAATCAATCGACTACGGCACGGGCGTTAATTTGGGACCCTTTTCAAATAGCGTAGACGCGCACGGTGTTCGTATTAAATTACGTTCGATATATTCTTTCGATGTTCTCTACGTTCGAAACGACGGTAAAAAAAAATATCGAATCGCGAGCAACGTTAAAACGGACTATTCGAAAAACAATCGTTCGTCGAATAATTACGATTGACCGCGAAACTGCTATGTTAAAAATATAAAAATCGTGCACAATAACGACGAACAACGGCCAATTGCGACGCACGCGTTTTAAAG
This sequence comes from Geopemphigus sp. TES_GeoC_2020, assembly GCA_025469175.1. Taxonomy (NCBI): domain Eukaryota; kingdom Metazoa; phylum Arthropoda; class Insecta; order Hemiptera; family Aphididae; genus Geopemphigus; species Geopemphigus sp. TES_GeoC_2020. The sequence goes on from JAIPRN010001590.1 coordinate 13,483, forward strand.
TCGGATCTTGTTGTTCGAGTACAAAACGTCGCTGGATTTTCGACCGATCGTTTTGAAAAAAAAATGTATCGCAATTTCCGTCGTTTAGTACGTACGTATACGAACGAAAACTCGACGTTCGCTTAAACCGAACGTATCCAATGTACGGCGTCCGTTACGATACGTCTACAACGGAATACGCTCGAAGATCGTTGGAATGATCGTCACGCTCTCGCCACGACGGAATCGTTTAAAAAAAAGGTTCACCGAAGGAAAATCCGGCACGTTCCCCCCCGGGGTGTTTGAATGGGTTCGAGGCGTTTCGTACGGTCTTCGTTTACCGTAACGTGAACGTTATCGATCGATTGAAACGCGAATTACTTGTAAATACAACAGGCCCCGTTTTATGGTGTTGATCAGTTTGAGTTCCGGGTCGACGTCTTCGTCGAGTCCGAACAGCCCGAGCAACGACAATCCGAGCAGCGTCGATTTCGCCGCGGTAGCAGTGGCGTCGGCGGCCGCGCTATTCGGCAACGGCGGTAGTAGTACGGCGTCGCGGTATCGAAACGGCGGCGGACGTATACCGTGTACCGTTCCGCGTCGGTCGACGTTCCTCGGCGCGGTGTGTTTGCGTTTGACGACGGGCGAAATACGTTCCACGCATTTCATCAGACTCGGGCGACACAGCAAAATGGACATTTCGAATAATTGCCCGCGACGCGTAATATCGTTATCCGCGACTCGATATCGATCACGGCTGATAACAAAACCGTGTCGCGATGATAACGTTATCAACGCGCTATCGGAATACAGTTACCGCATACCGAATGGAACTACCGCGCGGTAGTTCGGTGCTGGGACGCGGCGCGTCCGTTCGGCGTCGTACACCTCCACGGTGTTCGTCGACGACGAAGACGATTCGGCGGCGGGCGCGGTCATATAACAAACGGCGATCCACGTTCGTGCCGGAGGCGTACGAACCCGAAAGTTCCGAATCGGTACCGTCGCCGTCGGTTTTCAGATTTATCGTCCGGGAAACGGGTCGGCCCGCGAAATGTCGGACGACTGTCTCTCTCCGCACATCGAATACGGCCGTAATTACGAAAACGTAGCTCGTCCAAGTGCGGTGCGCGTGTTCTTTACCCGCGTACGTCGTAACGGAAAACGACCGCTTGATTATTTCCAATCGTCGACGCGACCACTATTTCTTCGGACACGACCGGGAAACGTACGGACGTGTAGGTTTTTTCGGTATCGAGAAGGAAGTTCCGTTTTTATTGATCCGCCCGTTAATTCGTTCGATTTGATCGGAAATAATCGTAAAACGTAACGCCGAATTTCGGACCGTTTTAATCGAACACGTTATCGCGTCGATAACGATGGTTCCCGTAACGTACGTAACCGTAAATACGTTGTCCGTCAACTCGCTCGGCGACTCGGGAGAGATTTACGAATTAACAGTACCTCGTGAGAGAGAAAGGCTCGGCGGTGACTTGGCCGTAACTAACGTCGAAAAAGATAATTCCTTTAAAAAAAAAAAAAAAAAAACGGAATAACGACGAATAAAATTGGATTTTGCGGTAAAGCCGCGAACCTTTTTTTATTAAAAAAAAAACGCCGCCGTTTCGATTCGAACATATTCGTCGCGTACAAAACGAACGCGCGTCTTATAATCGCGGGCGTACGGTTCCGAATTCGGTTTTTATTCGTTATACGACAAAGAGGTGTTTTGATTAATGAGTTTGAACGTACACGTTCGAACATTGTAAATACCGTATAGAATCGGTTCGAGTAGATTTCATTTCGGCCGATAGCGCCGCGCGCAGAAAGTTTTCGACGGCAACGGCGCGTTTGGAACATTTCGATTTGGTTATTTTAGACATTGTTCGAACCGCGCGATTCGGGAACGTCAAAACGAATTTCGATTCGTGAAAACGAACTACCGTCCCTGGTCGGAAACCGTATACTCGACCGTTGTTCCTACGAAGTTCGAAAACGAACGGTGGATGGGGCGTTTCTACGTACAAGAGAGAGGAACGACTGGTGATCGCCCCAATGACGGTTGGCGAAAGTTCCGTTTATTTTGGCCGCTTAGCGCTAATGACTTTCGGTGTTCGTCAAAAAAAAAAAAACGTCCCGAACGGTAAATAATTTTCGAAACTCGCGTAATACATACAGCTTTACGTGGTACGGTGTCCGCGGTAAGGTCGCCACGTCAATATCGGCCGGGCGAATTTGGACGTCGTACATTTCGGTCACGCGTACGCACGTGCGTAGGAAACGAACGTACGGTTTTCGGTAATTGGGCGACGTATTTTACGTACGTAGCCGCGCCGTAAGATTGGTGTGCTCGTCGCGAACGAAAGCGTTCTCGTTGCGGGCGAACCGTAACGTGGCGGGCGTTTAAGCGCGAAAACATCGACCGGCCGACGGAAAAACCTAACATTTATGGATAGAATAACGAGGCGACAACGTTCGTGAAAATTCGCGGATTTTAATTCGCCAACGGTCGCCCGACCCTTGGTCCGGTTCCGGTCGTCGTCGTCGTCGTAATTTTTAAACGCGTTCGGCGGACTAGACTATTTTCTTCATTACGATGATGGATTCCAGTCGGGCCTGAAAAACAGAACGCCAAAAATGTAGTCGGATTACGGCGACTGTACGGCGGACGCGGACGGAAAAAAACGAAAATACATTGTTCCCCTCGCGCTATAGATACGTGCACGTTGTGATGTTCGGCCGGACGTGTTCGGTAGAGGAAATGGCGGGGGTCGTAACGGAAGATGTAAATGGCTGCCCCGTGGCAGGGGATTGTCCTGTCACCATTCGCGTAATAGTTTTTAAGAAGTGTTAGTTCTTAAGGATTATTGTGGAATTAGATTCGATGGGGGGGAGCGAGATGAAACAACGTGGGGATAGCTCGCGTTGCTCGCTTTCTTTTACGGATGATCGTAATTGTAAAATTTTTTGTAATTTTTTCGATAAACGATGGCGACTCACTGGTCCGAAGTACTCTGCCTTCAGTCATTCCGGGCCAGTGAGTGTATTGCCGATAAAAAAAAAAGGGTCGCAACACGCCGACACACATAGACGGAACGGACGCACAAGCATCTGTATATATATACTGTTCGAGTCGACCGAGTTTACTCGGGAAATAAAAGAGTAACGTATCTTTCCCATTTTTCAGAAGTCGTAAAAACGCGCGAAAACACGAAACCACCTCGGAGCGTGTGATCGCCCATCGGGTTTACCTTAAACAGCTGGTCGGTCTTTTTCAGCGCTTTCAACTTCTCCGTTTGATGTTTCATTTCCGCGTTGCACGCTTCCTCCGACTCGCGTTTCAGTTGCGCCGTCGCCGCTGTCGTCTTCGCCAGTTCCGCCTTCAGCCATACGTTTTCGGCCTTCAGTTTTTCCGCTCTTTTCTCCAAATTGGCGTTTTTGTGTTCTTTCTGGAGACAATAGGCGCGGGCTGTACGATAAAACGAATCGACGATTTTCGGAGTGGCCGCGACGGGAAGCGAAACGAACCGCCGAGACGAGCTTTTCGTTAATTACTTTCACGCAGTATCGGCGTACTTAGACCGACATTTCGGGCGGGGGGGTTCAATTTTTAAATAAATAAATCGGACGACCCTAACGAAACGCGACGTACACTTTAATAGGTTATTCGATTTATACGCTATAATTGCGACGCGTGTCGAAGTTTAAAAATATTTTAGTTTTTTCGTTATTATCGACTAAAAGCGTAACGTCTCGTAGGAAATTAATTTTTTTTTAAAACGTTCGGGGTGTAGGGGTTTATTCTCTTAGTACGCCAATGACTCCACGTGACGCGTCGTCGCGTGTTTCGTGCCGTTTAACGCGCTCCGAGAATTGGCTAAAACACGAGGGGAGGCAAGCGGGTCGTACAAGGATTAAGTAAAAATTGGACTAGGCGCACGTATATGGGCACTCGGGTCGCGCCGTACGCGAAGACCGTCAACGAAAATCTCCGAGAACCTGTCATGTGTTTACGACGGTAACGTGGTGGCGTTTGAACGAATACGGTAAAAGCACTTGCCAGTAACGCTTTTCGAATGCCGTGAGCTATTATGCTTTCGAACAGTTCCTGATAACAGTAAATGGTCAAATTGATTTCGTCGCGTATTTTGATCAACATGTAGCCACGTTCCGTGCAATTCAACGTCACCTGTCTAATGACTTCGTCTAGACACGCAAACACAAATGGTAACGGGCACGGTTCAGTCCGCGCGTAAACGACCCGCGATAATTTCGCCCGTCGTTTAATTATGTTAACCCGATTTTAGCGTCGTTTGTTTCGTACGTAATACGACGCCTTGTCCCCACTTACTGAAACATTGGCTGTACAGTTCCTGTTTGATCGGGCAAATTCCCACTTCACTGGCTTTGAACCGTCTCAAATACGTGTCCAACTTCTCGCCGAGCTCTTTCACGTCCGGTTTCGTGGCCGGTTGACACGATATCTTTTGACCGTAAATCACGCCGTTCCTTTCCCAGTGTCTCGGTGGCACGACCACGTTCAGAACGCTGTCGCAGCTAAGGTTCTCGATCCCGCGCACGGTGTCCCCGGAATCCGGCGTGTCCTGCGTGATCGGCCGAACGGTTTATTTATTTCGTTCGGTGTCGGGATACGCGAACGTTCCGCGTACGTACGGGACGTATTCGTAAAAGCCGCCGTACCCGCGAATCGATTCGGTTTCGCGTCGAACGAATCGAAATCAATATTATATACAATAACCGTAAAAGCGACGAACGTCCTTCGATCCTATCGCGAATAATCTCTACCGATTATAGTAATACGTAGTTTTTGTCGATAATTACGGCTATCTAAAATCATTACGTTCGGTTGGTTTTTTCCGGCTCGTTTATTTAAATCGGCCATACTTAATGGCTAAAGTCGTTTCCCGTCCCGCACTCGGTCTAATAATCGGTCGTCGTCGTACTTGTTTAATCGGCGGTTGCACAGATTTCGGATTATCGAAACGCACCAAATTTATCTCTAACGGAAGTACTCTTGCGCCAGTGCCGGTCATTTTTACTACCCAAATTATATCGTTCGTGTAACGTACGTCTAACGTGGAAAATGAATAACATATGTATAGGCGTATAAACGTTACTACTATTCCGGTATACAATTCTATCGCGATAATTTTGTATTTACTTAATTCTTCGTCACGTTACGCAGTGCGCGATTAATCGGTACGCCCGGTTTTTACTTTTATTATTATTTTTACTACGAATACGTCATTTTGCTACGGCGACGTCGTCCCGTTCGGCTGCAGGACAGCTACGTTGTTGCCGAAATTTAACCGATTAACGTCATGGTAACCGAATACCGACGAACGAATTACCCAATCGACGTAATAATTATCGCGCGCTAGCCAGCGTTTTGGTGTTCGTTAATTTTAAAATTCGTCGCCGCCAGTTGGCCTCGGCGCAGTTCAGTTCGTTTAAATGTGGCGGTAGCCTGGAGACGATCGTGGGCCGAGCCCTCTCGTTAACGAATACGTTCGCTGGGATCAAGACGAATTCCATTAACGCGGCAAAGAACCGGAACGGGCGATTTTTGTACGAAAACTCGAAAGCGGAAGACTTTGGCGAGTTTCGTACGATCGGTTTAATCGGACGGCAATATTTTCAAACTTCGTATAATATCGAAATTTATTTTCAACGACAACTAGCGTCGAGTATATTATTGACCGTCGCGTCATTATTCGTAAAACTACGAACGATTTAGCGGCAATTAGTGTGTAGATAAAATCGTGGTTTTTAAATTCGATTAAGATAATACGGATGGATATTCGATTTTCGACTTTTGAAAATCGTCGATTTCGGGGACACGGATGTGAAAAATAAAACGGTATTCACGTTGACGGCTCGCGACATTTTTCACCGGAGGAAGAAACATTTGTGTTCGTCGACGTTGTAGCGACAGGTAGCGGAAGCGTTGGGGCGTCTCGGTTCGTCAAAGCCGCCGGGATCGATTGGCGCGACGTTTGTGTCATCCACAAAAGTGAATTTAGCCCCGAAGTGTGTACCCGCGGGTGTAGTACGTGAATCGGGCGCGCGTACGCAATTCGTCTACGCCGCGCGCCGATCGATAATTGAGTCTACGCCGGAAGACCCGTCCAAACAAAAACGTTTGTCGTCCGTCGAAATATTCAAATACCGCTCGCGCGAGCGTCCGCGATCGACGAGGCGAACTAAAAACAGGTCCCGGGAACGTTGTTTGGGCGTACGTACACATCGTCCCTCCCGTCCCGCGCGTTTCTGCCGGGAATTATCGCCGACACAGGCCTCGTAGGGGCGCGCGAAACACGGCGTAAATAATAATACGGCCATCGGTTATAATAATACGTTTCGGACGCGTCGGTTCGCCCGAAGGATTACGCGGCCGGAGCCCACGTTTACGGACGAATACGGTTTAAGCGGTTCGTTTCCCGGGGTCGCGCCCAAAACACCGGCGGGCCGGGACGTCTCGGTATCGTAGTAGTCTCCTCCGTCTCGGTCCGAGCGACGAAAATCGAATTAAAAATCGGCGGTACGGAAACGCGAAAACGACGAGCGCCGTCGGGTGCCTGAGGACCGGGCGGTTGGGAGGGGGCGCGGGGTCTTTTAGCGATGACGCGGCCGAAACGGCGGTGTATTGTTCGCGACGCAAAAGGGGTGTGTATACAGCGGCGGCGAAGCGCACGACCGATGACCACCACGGGCGACGGGGTGGGTCATATATATCGATCGACTACGGCGCGGGCCACGCACGCGCGGCACTACTACAGCGTCGTGCAGATCGTCGGGAACGCGCCCCGTCGTCGCACACGTGTACGGGATAAACGACGCCGCCGCCGCGTATATTAAAACTGCGCTCGTTACCGCGTTATCGGTCGCCTCCCGATCGGGCTGTTCCATACCGGCTCGGTTACGCGCCTACGGTCCGGCGCTACGAGCGCGCGTCGTCGTTACGACAACGACACGGCACGACGATCGTCGTGCCGACGACGACGCGCGACCGACGACACCGCCGCCCCGCAGTCGTTACGTCGTCGCCGCCGCCGTTGTTGTCGTCGTCGTTTTCGTTTTTCGTACCGACGCCCAGCCGCGTCTCCGATCCCTTGAGTAAACGCGTACCGTGTATAGGTACGTATACGTACGGAAAAACCGCGCGGATACGGCCGATTCGACCACGAAAACCTTCGGACGTATACCGCGGGTAACCGACGGCCAGGGCGCCGGAGTACGGCTCACGAAGAATGTACCGATCGTGAAAACGCGCGCGCAAAACCGCCGTCGGCGAACGACCAGCCCCCAGGGTACGTTTAATTTTGTTCCGTTTTATCATTCATTGTTCCGATTCGGCGCCGTACGAAACGCACGTACCGAAACCATTCCGCCGTTCGTTTTTGTTTATCGTTAGCCCGACGACGGCGTTTCGATATTTGTCTATAGGTCGCGCGGACCGGTACTCGTTTTCGTCCGTGGTTGTCTGTGACGGGGAAAACGAACGTTTCGCTCGAATTGCGCGAAACACGTTCACGGGTATTACGAAAATTCGATTTCGGGCGTCGTGCGCACTCGGCGAACTACGAACGGTAAAACGGTTTTCAAACGTAATTCGTCCGTAATTCTTTCGGACGGGACGAGCTTGAAACCGTCGCGAATGACGACAATCCTCGGCCGAAATTCGTTTTCGTCGCGCCCGAATTCGCGGTTTTTAACGTTAGTTACTTTTTACGGCCGTTCGGGAGGTGAAAGGAATTGCGCGAAATACGTCGGAACCGTACGGGGATCGCGACGAATCGACGAACACGCCGAGCGCGTATTGCCAGATGACGGTCAATGAACCTTACACGGCACTTCGCACGTATTAACCCGATCGTTGGCCACGACGTTACTACGCTTGGGGACCGCCCGTGTCGAATACTCGACATCTGTACGCCATTTATAAGACTGCCGGCGTGCTGGTTCGCCATTGTCGTACTTACGAATATTCGTAAACAAATCCGAGTTCGGTCGCTAGTTGCGGGGGCGGTCCGCGCGACGCGATAAATTATTTCGACGACGACGGATAGAGACACCTCCACCCCGGCGCCATTCGTCCCCGTTGTACGCGCCCGCGACAAAAGGTACCGATAGTTACGAATAATAAAACGCGCGCGGCGCGCCACAACGCGATTCGGTTGTCGCCGCCGAGACGTGTCCGTAGCGCGGTGACTATTTATAAACTACGCTAAAAATATCGCGTCTCCGAACGTTTTATCGATACGCGAATGTTTCAGGATAAAACTTACGGCCGTACCCGTAATAATAATACGCGTCGTGTACGGTAATTGGGGCTCGATAACCCGACACACTTTCCGGTGCCACTTTTCCCGTCCCTTGTAACACTTTGGTTTCGCGGGGCATACACGCGTATTTACGTGGAATTAAATTAGCCCGTTTTTAATAGGTCGTTACGTCGCCTTAATCGTTTTAAACGTTCGAACGCGCGCGCAAACGCTGCCGGGAAGTTCGAATTAAATCGGTTTTTTGTTTTTGATATTCGATTACGATCGCGGCGTACTGTTGCGCCGATACGTCGACGTCACCAACGATCGTGTGACGCGCCGATTCGGCGACGGGAAACGGTAACTCGATTTTTTTTTTTTTTATTGAAAATAACGATCGTTTCTCGGACGTGTTTCCGCCGGAATCGTGCCGTAAAACGAAAAAAGTTTACCAGAATACCGATTTACTTATAGCGAATTTAATTACGATCGAAACGTTTTTTCTTTTCGTTCGGGAATACGTTCGTCCGTGTAGCGTTTAAGTTATTCTTAAGTTTCTCGGGGCGTATCATTTAATTATGAATCGACGAGTTCCTATTGTTTACGTTTCAATTTCAAACATATTACTACTACTACGCGAAAACTTTCCGTTTACTTTTCTAAAATATTCCAAAGTAACTTGGCGTTTTTCGATTACATAATGACGATCGTTCTTGTGTTTGACGTAAAATACATTTACGAGACGCGCGCGCGTACACACGAGTCGACGCTATTGAACTAATTTAACCACCGGGCGACTTATTGTACTCGGAAGCCTATCAAAATCGTGCGGCCATTTCGAACGTTGTTCTTAGTACGCCGGGGAATCGGCGAATGAAAACTACGAATTTATTTTGCAGGAACGGCGAGAAATCACGTTCGCAGCGGAGCGCCGTTTTGCTTTGTAGAAAATGCCGGGAGCGTTGAAATTACGTTGTAAATGATTTGAAGAGTATCCGTCGATCGTAAACGTTCGTGGCTTACGATAGTGCGAATAGCGAATTGTGACGATATTAAATTGCACGTATTGTTCGTAGGATGTCTGAAAGCGAAAGGAAAAAAAGGTCGCAATGCATAGACGTCTGGGAAGAAGCCGGCTCGGAATTCTACCAGGAGAGCTATCCGGGCCTGGAAGCGGATTTGGAGGCGTTCCAGAAAAATCCGAATAAACTTTCGACTTTATTGCCCAGCAACAAGACAAGAACGGGTAAGGACCCGTCGCGGTAATATATATAATTGTTTTTGTATCGGTTGGCGGGAAAATTGATCGTACGGTATAAAAATGAACGCGTTCGGGCGAGGGTACGCGGCACGTGAAGGGGATGGGGAACGTTCGGCCGAAAGGTTAGGCCACAAGGGTGACCGCGAACGCCGTGTAATTACGAAAGACGGAAAATACCGAAAAAAAATACCGTACGAGTTTTATTCGTTCGTCGTTAATCGTTTTCGACGCCCCGACATTACGTCCAATTTTCGCCGGATAACGTCCGAGAATTTGGTCGTACGCGTAACGTCTAAAATTGGACAATGTCGACGTTACCTCTACGCGTAACGTCCGGGTTTTCAACAAATTGCGCTTCCCCCCTCCCGGTAACACCGAACGGGTGCTGAATCGGTTTTTTACAATTTCGCGCGTTCGAAACGTGTTTTTGGTACTAATAAAACGTTATCGGTTTTATTTAGCCCGGAAAAAAATCAACAACGGAACGGTGTGCTATCAAGCGACGGCCACGTTGAAACCGGTGGAATACGGAACGTTGTGCCAAAACACTATGGGCTGCAACAACGAAATTCAAATATCCCTAATGCCGGACCTGTCTGGTAATTCGACCGTAAAATTACGCGAAATTATCTGGCGTTAATAATTCGTTGTTTTCTTTCCCTCTCCCTCACCCCCCACTGTTACGTTTATTAGAGAATTTGTCCAACGAGGAACTGGTGTGGGAAGAAATTATGAAAATCAAAACGATGCCGATCAATATGGCGCACAAGAAGGAACTGAAATCGAAACTGAAAGTAAGTGTTTTGTTCGAAATATAATCGCGCGGCGGCCCGATAACAATCGACAACCAGCCGGTATTCGTATTGGAAAAACTAGCGTTATTTAAAGGACGCGGTTAAATTAATCGATTTAATACGAACAAAAAACGATTTTAATTCGATAAAAGTGGGAGATCGAGACGAACGAAGGGGAGTGGTAGAAAGTTAGGCGGGAAACAACGGGAACGGAAAAGCGTAGTCTAATACACGAGTATAGTCGAATAATGTTCGATCGAACGTTCGATTATTAAACGATCTAACGTAAAAGTACGATTTAACGTGCGTTCGTATATTGCGCACGACGAAACTAAGTATAAGGGACGGCGATCTTTATTATGTCGCGTATTTCGTCGAATTAACGATCGAACATCAAAAAGTAGGAACGTACTCGACGATATCTATCCGTTCTAGTCGAACTGTTTGATATCGGACGTGACAGGATTTCTTCACCTAAACAACGTCCTAACCAATTTTTTGTGCGACGTAACGGAAACGTCGAAACGGACCGTTTTTTTTTTTTTGGTTAAACTCGTCGTCGATTCGGCTAGGAAGCTGTTTTTGGACGGGCGTTTAATACTATTTCGAGGACGTAATTAAGACCTCCGGATACGATCGAAATAGAAGTAAATCGTCGTTTCGTGGCGAAATTTTAAATGTTAAAATTGGTATAATATAATATACGTCCGCGGTCGGTGTTTACACTCCCGATAATTGTCGAACGTTAGGCCGGGGAAACCGAACGTTTACGAAACGCGACATGGGACGGATAACCGTTCGCGTTTCGGAAACGTTGGAAAAAGCGGCGAGTCGAAACTCTACCGGGGAGTAATTTAACGCGCGCGCGTTTTCCAGAGCGCGGACGCTTTCCGGCTCCAAGGGCTCCAGCAGCTCAAGTGGCGAAAGCGGAAGATGTGCATTTGCCTGAAATCGAAATGGGCCGAGTTCTACGGGAAATTCCACCTGTGGCGGTCCAGCCTGCGGAAGATCGAGGGCCACTGTGGCGCGGGCGTGGTCGAATTCTTTCTGTTCGTCAAGCTGCTGGTGTTCCTGAACGCGTTCACCACGGCCGTGGCCGTGGCCGCGCTCGTGCTGCCCACGGTGTACTGGACGGCGCTGGCCGGTGGCGGCGTCGACGGGACGACGACGGCGGATATGTGGCACGAGTGCGGGTCGAGCAACGAGAGCGCGTCGGTGGAGTGCTGCAGCGCCATTTACGAGAACGCGACCCGGTCGGCCCGGCGCCGGGCGCACGTGCACTACGTGATGGACGCGCTCCGGGGCACGGGCTGGGCGGAGACGACGCCCGTGTACTACAGTTACTATCCGGACGACCGGTTCGCGGTCGGCCGGTTGTTCACGTACCGCGTCCCGTTGGCGTACGCGGTCACGGCCATCGGTTGTTTCGCCGCGTCGTTCGCGGTCATCGTCCGCCGGTCGATCGCCGGCTTCCAACAGCGGATGGTCGAGACCCAAGTGCAGTACTACCTGTACGCGAACAGCGCGTTCGTCGGCTGGGACTTTTGCATCAACAACAAGGCGTCGTCCGCGCTCAAGCAAAGGGCCATATACCACGAGCTCCGGTCGTGCCTGGCCGCGGACCGGCCCCGCCGGCCCGACGCCGACGACGACGACGACGACGACGACGGCTACGACGACGACGGTTACGACGACTACGACGACGACGATTACGACGATGACTGTGGCGGCGGTCACGACGACAAGCACCGCCGCCGTCGCCGTCGTCGTCGTCGACGTCGTTGCCGTCGGCGTCGTGGCCCGAACGCCGTGGTCGTCCGGTCGCTCGTCACCGTCCTGGCGCTCGCGTTCACGTTGGCCGCCTGCTTTTCCGTCTACCTGGTGTTCCGGTACTCCGTCCGGTCGCTGCAACGGGAACAGCCGTTCGCCCGGGCGTTCCTCATCGAATTCGCCGCGCCCGTCGCCGTCACCGTGCACAACGCCGTGCTGCCCACCGTGTTCGACGCGCTGGCGCGGTTCGAGGACCGGCCCGTCAGTCAGCGGGCCCGGCTCCGCGCGCTCAGGGTGGCGTGCGCGAAAGCGGCCCTGTTGGCCGCGCTGCTCGGCTCCGTGTACCGGCTGGTCGGTTGCCCGCGGGAACCGTCGCAGTGCGCCAGCGCGCTGTGCGGCTCGCCGCTGTGCTGGGAAACGTACGTGGGCCAGGTGCTCTATCGGCTGCTGGTCGTCGACGTCGCGGCCAAGGTGGCCGCCGCCGTGCTGGTCGGCTGTCCCCGGAGCGTGCTGGTCCGGCATTTCAAGAACGGCCCGTTCCAGGCCGCGTGCAAACAAGAGCTGAACCTGGCCGAGCACGTGTTGGACGTCGTCTACGTGCAGGCCATCGTCTGGCTGGGCAGCTTCTACGCGACCCTGTTGCCGGCCTTCGGGCTCGTCGCCCTGGTGATCATGTTCTACGTCAAGCGGTTCTCGTGCGTGGTCAACTACAGCCTGGCCCGGCGCGTGTACAGCCCGTCCCGGACGCACACCACCATCATGTCCATGGCGTTGGTCGCGTACGCGCTGTGCGTGGCCGTCTGGTCGGTGGCCGCGTCCCGGATCGCGCCGTCCCGGTCGTGCGGCCCGTTCAAGGGACTGCCGTCCGTGTGGACGGTGTTCGCGGACACGGTGCGTGCCGTGCCGCCGTGGACCGCGGCCGTTTACGACGTACTGACCAGCGGCAACGTGGTGTACCCGGTGCTGGCCACGTTGTCGTGCGTCGTCTACTATTACCGGGTCGCGTTGCGCGCCAACAGGAAAATGATAGCGGTGCTGCGCAAGCAGCTGGTGCTCGAGGGCCACGACAAGCAGTTCCTGTTGAACCGGCTCAGCGCGTTCATTAAGCAACAGGACAAACGCCGCGCCAACACGGCCGCGGTGCCCGGTAACGCCGGCGACGTGGACACGCTGCTCTCCTGATCGTCCATCCGTTGAACGCGTTCCGTACGACCGTCGAAACGACGCCCGAGGGCGGTGGTCCTCGAGTACGTTGTTGGTTAGGTCAGCGGCACCGTTGCCGCGAAGCCGGCAAACGTACGCGGGCCGCTTACCGGAAGGACGGCCCGAACCGCCGACACCCTTTACTCGGCCGTTATCCCGATGCCGTCTTCGTCGTAGGAGGAGACGCGCCCGTGTATAACCATACATTGTTGTTCCGCCGTGTCCGAATATCGTTCGTATCCGTTCAACGCGTGCCCGCCGCACTTGCGCCGCCGACCTAATTGTCGGCAAAAACACGCGTCGTGGCGTCTTTATTATTATTACCGTCGCGGCGACGGAATTTCTCGAAATACGTTTTTCCCGCCGTCCATTTTTCGGCCGACTATTTTCGGACGCCGAATATCCACCAGCTCGTAACCGCACCGCCGTGAAATAACTCGGCGATACACGCTCGGCCGTTCCGAAGCCCGTTCGTTTCGCACGTCCGCGGGACCGTTGGCCGAAACGGCCGGCGAATAGTAATCGTCTCGACCGGCGGCCTCGGTATTCTTGTCGCGAGTTAGTAGTTCATTTCTTACGTTTCGGTCGCGCCGCGGAGAACTCTCGGGAAGAAACGATCGGCGGCCCCGGTCGTTTTTCTACGCGGCGAACGCGAAACCCGTTTGAATAACGTCGGTCCACCGCGCGTATATATAATATACACGTTCGTTGTTTCGTCGATACTCGCGCGATCCGAATTTTCGTCCAATTGTACGCGTGCCTATTGTAATGGGGTATCGTTACGCGAGTATACCGTAAAATACCGATGGATAACCGTCGCGTCGAAATGCGTTTCGAACGTATCGGAACGATTTGTATGTTCGACTTCAATATTGTACGGACGTGAAAACCGTCGCGAGTTTTTTTGTTTTTTTCACCTAAATCTATAAATATATGCGTGTATATTACGTTGATTATTTATTATTCGTAAAAAGGTACGGTGGACGCCCCGGAGATATCGCGAGCTCGGCTCGAAAACAACGAAACGACGCGTCGTTTTCCGGAGTGCCCGTCGGAAAACGTTCACGTATTTCGCAACCTTCGTGTACCCAGGAACGATCCCCGTCGCTAGTATATTCGCTACGGTTTCCAAGGCGCGACCGGTCCAAGAGCGGTTGCGCAATTGGCGACCGTCGATTTATTTCAATCGCGAACCAGCTCTAGAGTAGTAGTGTATTTCGGCCGTCATATGGCTAAATTGCGTTTTTCGTGAGAAGAGCGACTGATCGAAATAGTTCGGAAAAATGCCGAGTTGTTTGATCCGTCTCGTGACAAATATAAAAGACTCGGCGGGGGGTTTTTCGTTAATCGTACCTCGACGAGCGATAACGAGAAATCCAATTGGTTTTTATTAACACGAAAACACTCGCGAAATTTCGTTCCGTTTCGTGTTGAACGTCCCACTTATTAAAACTTCAACGTATCCTTCCTATTAAGAAAAAGCGCGTCAACATTTCCTCTCTGTTCAGATTGTGCAACGATAAACAAATCGTCATCCTCTCTTGCTCGTCTCCAAGAAGAAGTAACACGTTATTATCGTTAATAATTTGTATTCGTACGCTTAGTAAATATAAAACTTAACTCGAAAACCCTCGCTGCACGAAAACCACAATGGCACTGAATACAGATACAGAATTTGACGGTTGTTTTGGCGTCACCAACGACAGGTCGCCCCTTGGAAACCGTACCTTAAATACCAATTTCCGTCCGAGTTTTCACCGACGTATCCGTAACTTCGAGATATTTGTTCGGTTCGTCGTTTCTTCCATTCCATATATATATATATATATACCGAAAGCTTTCCGGTTACTATTATCGCAGTTCGCCAATGTTCGCAACTTCTTACGACGTATTCGTTTCGAGTGTATATAAATTCGAGTATTTCGACCTAAATTCGTCGAAAAACGTTCGTTTTCGAACACTACGAGTCGTCTCTATAGGCGACGTTTCGTTTATTTATTAAACGCGACGGCATTCGCCGACACGAACGCTCGTGATAAACGGTTATCACTACACTAGGATTACTCTCGCGATACGCGACCGAAGAGAACGCGTGAACCGGATGCTTTTACGGCAAACCCGACGGGGGCGGCATTTGTCTCGGGCGACGACGACGACGACGACAATCGTCGAAACGGACGCGATCGTTCGTAAGTAAGTAAGTAATAGTAAAAGTAGTAAGAGCGAGTCGCTCAGTGTACGAGAACGGTTACATTTTACGCGCGAAACGTTTCGTCGATTCGTTTCGAGAAACGCGCCGTATTGACGACGGTAAGTACAGGGGGTAGGGGTGGTGGACACGGAAATCGGACGGCACGAGTACAGTTGTTGTTCGGTGGGGTACTCGACGATGGCTACCGAGACGACGGGCGAAAAAAACCGTTGGAAATTGTCTCGTTCTGTGCGCCCTAACCGTCGTCCGCAGACGCAACCGCGTAACGATCGGCGGAAGCGTGTCCCGGGAACGACCGTACGGTATATATAAGGCCGGGTTGTCGGAACGCCGAAACGTTTTCGAATCGGAAAAAAGAAACGTTTTGCGACGGCGGCCGAACGATGCGCGAATTAATATTAACGTCCGCGATACCGGTTCCGCCTCGCGTAACGGCCGGTTCGCTATTCGTCGTGTATACGGCGCGCCATCCGTTCGACGAAGAGTTTCCCCGGGGCAATGTCGCGGATTCGACGGTACGTTTTCGTTTATCGAAACGTTGTTAAAGATAGAAACCGCGGACGTTCCGCATAATACGTTTATTAAACGCCGCCCGAAATCCGATTCGTTCCATCCAATTTCCCGCGCGATCCCAATTCGGACCGTGCGCGTAAATACGGCCGTGTCTTCCTAACGGGAATTGAGTATACGAATTTCTAGCGCTAACGTCGTTACGTTTTCGTTTACGTTCTCGCGCGTATTATAGGACGCCGCCGTTTGGGAATTTGCGGGGGCAAATACGAATTGGGAATTGCGCGCCGGCGACGCGACTCAATTTCGTGTACGCGGCCCCGGCCGTAATTGACAACGGAACGCGCGCCGTATAAAAGTGTCCGGCGCGTCTCGGCCCGTCGGAATACCGAGCGAGCCGTCAACGCGCGAACATCTCGTCCACTCCGCAGCAAATCGTCGTAAGTGTTTCGTTTGGGTAGCCGCGGTTCGCCTTTACGTTTCCTCCGTTTTTCGACCGTTTCGCCGCCGATTTTCTTGTTCCGCCGCCGCGAACGCCCGGTGATGATTCCGTTTATCGATCATCGGATTACCAAACGCCGCGTCCCGATTCGGTTCAACATACGCGTTTCCATCATTTTCTACCGTCTCAAATATGAAAATTGAGTACCGCGCACGCGCGTTCCGGTCGTATTTGTCGCTCCGGCAATAAACGTTTTCGATATATATATATATATATCTCGTAGGACGGGACGGAATATATACTCGAAAAGACGAAATACGAAAAAATAATTAATGGCGCGATTACCTTACTTACCATTTCGAGACCACCTAGACGATAGTTTCATCGGGCCGACGGTATTCATTCCTAAACGGACGCTCCGTTCGAATTTTCGACCGCGTTCGTTAACGGCGTTCATTTTCGGCCACCTGTATACGATGCGGCCAAGTCGGAACTTCGGTCGAACGATTTGTTTTTTTTTTATTTCTACGCAGGCGCGCACGTATACAAACATATACGCGCACAAACGCACGCACTTGTCGCGTTTCCGAACCGCATTGCCGAAAGCACCGTCGTGTTAACATGGACTTCAAAAGCACCGTGGTCGTGTTCCTGCTGGTGGTCGTGGTCGTTTTGACGTTCGCCACGGACTCCATCGACGGTTTCAGAAAGCCGCCGTTCAACGGCAGCATCTTCGGGAAACGGACCATCGCCTATCCGGGTAAGTGGGGGGGGGGCGGGGGCCGCGTAAAAGTCCCGGGCGAGAATTACACCCGTCCGGTCGGACGGCAACGCGACCGAGTTCGTCGTCCCGTCGGCGCGCGCGCGCTTTTCATACACGCGGCGGCCGCCGCTGACGTTTCTTCGGTAATTGTTCGGAGACGCGCGGTCGGCGTTCGTCACGGGACGACGACGGTCGTCCGCTTTCGGGTCACCATCCACTTTCGGCCTATTAACGCGAGATCGCCGTTTCTGTGCCCGCAGAGTACGAGAATCCCGGAAAGAACGTTTACGCCATGTGCGAGATCGCGTCGGACGCGTGCCAGACTTGGTTTCCGAACGTGGAGAAGAAATGAGAAATCACCGCCGCCTGACCGAAGCGCGCCCGTAACGTGACTGCCGTTTCGAATTCTGTGTAGTCCGTACGTAGCAGTAGCAGTAGTAATGGAACCATTTTCGTGTTATTATTAACCAACGATTTTTCGAATAAAACGCTTTTCGCCAGTAGAAGATGACCGGTTTCGACGTTTGTTTTTTTTTTTCCCCTATAATCGTTCGTCTATTCCGTCCTTGTGTACAATCGGTACAGTGGCGTACTTATACCCGAAGTTCCGGGGTAAGGGGGGGGGGTTAATTTTAAAAATAAATCGGACGACCCTAACGAAACGGGACACGCTATAAACTTTAATAGATTATTCGTTTTTAACGTGCATTGAAGTTTGAAAATGCTTCGCCGTTTCGTTATTATTGACTAAATATACGCGTTTCGTGAGAAATTAATTTTTCTTAAACATTTTCGTTGGGGGGGGGGTGTTATTATATTTGTACGCCACTGTGCTTTCCGCGTGTACAACCGACGGCCACGAGTACACGGCCGCGGGAGGACCGGGCCGATCGAAAATCGCGCCCGACGACACAAGCCCCGGGCACGTCGTGGTTACACGGTCGACACCGGACCGTAACCACCGTCCGCGTTCGGCCCGTTTATATAACAGGCGGTAATATATTTTGTACCGGACGAACGCTGGAGATGGGTCACCGGAAAAACCGTCGGCACGGACGTCAGTAAGCGTGGCAGGGGCCGCGCACGCCACTATTCTCGAGCGTATTCTACCGGGGACAACGGAAACCGTCGATCGGAGGAAAATCGTAACGGAACGCTAAGGTAGAAACGTAAATGTTCTTACGACGCCGGTCGCTTATATATATATATACACTCGAAAATCGTTCGGGAATCGGATCGACGGTGGATTTCAGTCACGGTTACGACGCTCGTAAAATATGGTAACCGGCCGAGATGCTAACGTCCAATCGAATCGGGGAAAACCGGACGTATTACGATCGTCCTACGGTCACATTTCGTTGGGCGCCGGCGGAATAAGTCGTTATCGTCTTAGAACGTTCGACGCGTTTACAGGGGTTGTTTATTTATTATCCGACCGGTCGGGGCGATATCATTCCAAACATCGTACGATTACGAAACGTATAGACCGTACAAACGGTCGCGGCGTTACCGATGGAACGTGTCGTCGTTTAATTCCGCGGCGTTAATCGCGATCGGGCGATTTGTTGACGGTGTCGTCGATGTAGCTGTGTTCGGGCGTGGACAAAAATTGAGACGGCGAGAAGGGCGCGTCATAAAAATCGCCCGACTGATAATACGGATTTTGCGGAGCTGAAAATAAAAACGGAATAACGTTTCAAACGGTAAATAAACCGCGATCGGAACGAGAGCCAAACGTCCACGGCGAATAAATTACGTCGTTTTTATTACGAACCGGCGCAAGTCAAACGGCATTTTACGTATTTTTCAATTACGATCGTTACGAAAATTGTTCGGCTCTCCTTCGTCCTTAACCTAACGCCATTATCGAACCGTAACGCGAACGATTCGCGTTATTATTAAACTTAAAAACATTCCCACCGTCGTGACCAATGTAAATTTTCGACCCTGTTGGGTTTGGCTGGCCCGTGGTCGCGGGATAACTATAACGTTCGGCGGACGACTGTGTCGGGTGGTAATTGTTCCGCGTGTTCGGAGCGTCGAAAAAATGTTGAAAAAACAAATCGAAGAAATATTTTCGGAGCGAAAACGGCTGGACGGACGTAAAACGAGTTAGTTCCCAAAACCAGGCGTAGTAAATAAACAGCGAACGGCGATAATATCGAACGGAAATTCGCTCGGGCGTTTTCAACGATCGCCGACTCGATATACAAAATTCTATCTTTTTATACGAACGAAAACCAACCGATTTTGTTTATTTTAGTTCGTGACGAAAATCGGTTCTCTTCGTCGGACGCTATTAACGAATCGTACAATCGGATTGCAAAGGACGAAATTTAAAAATATTCTCCCTGCCCAACCGCCGATAATAATAACCGAATAGTAAGTTTAATAACGCGTGTCGTTACCGGGCAAGTGTGGATCGTAGCTAAAATTGTTCGCGGGGTTGGAATAATTGTATCCTTCGGCGGTTGTAGACCCCTGTATTGGGTTGAAGTTGAAATGCGTATTTGAATACAGTGCGTTGAAGTAATCTAAAAAAAACAAAAAAAAACGAAAACGATTATACGTATAGAGCGCTAACGACCGGTAACCAGACGTGGGGTCCGGTGTAGTAAAAGTACAAATTACCGTGAACATCGAACGGACATTTAATTACTATTTTTAATAAGCGCGAACCATTTTACGCGACCGTAAGCCACCCCGGAAATGTACCCGTTAGTTAATCGCGAACGGAGGGTGTATAGTCGGCGGTCGTTAAAACGTCGTGGAAATAAACGCGGCCGGGTGAAAACGGTACGTTACGAATATTGCGAGATTGTCGCGTCGGACGTTTGCATAAAGACTAAAATCGAATACGATCGAGTACTAATTAAACGTTAATTCGCGATCTTCCCACGCGAACGTAAAGTAAGACGAATTAAAATTAAATTATTCGATTCGTCGTCGTCGTTAGCGATCCAAAAAAATGACGACACACTCCGTGTATTCCGAAACTAATTGAAACACGCCTCGGACGATTTTATATTTCTAGAGCGCGAACGATTCATCGGTAAAACGAGTCAGTCCTCGACCAGATATATTTGTTTCGAGAGTACGTTCGGATTATCTAATTGTAACGGACATAATGTCGGTACGTTATACGTAATATTACATTTGGCGATTGAAACGACGGTTTTAAATTTAACCAAACGCTGTAAGTCGTTATTATAATTCTGGCCGTTTGGACGATTCCTCGTTAAATTATTCGTCATTACTCGGTAGGTTTTTGTCGATTCGTTGTTGGTCGATATTCGCGTCACCAGGCAGCGGCGATGATTCATTCGCGATCGGTAGGTCGGGATTATGGAGTGGATACGGCGTATTTCCCATCGCGTTCGAAGAGTCTAAAGAAAAGCAACGAACGTTTTACTTACACGGTCGACGTCGCGCGTAATTCTTACGTCCGTTTATCAAACAATCAAACGATTGTGTTCCGACCTGGAAATGCCTACGCCCAATTTTAGCCTTCGAAAACTTTCAAAAAAGTTTCGAAAGTTTTCACTTCGCCGTTGAAATCCAACGCCGATTGTCGTACGAAACGGCGTCGGATACGTTACAATGAATAGGGAAATTACTTACCGAGTCGTTACGTACGCGTACGTACGTTCAGCCACGTAACGAGAAAAGTTTTTATGGAAAAACGCGAAAATCGGAAACCGAAACGTTCTGCGATTGAAAACTACGCAAATATTAAGTCGTTGGCGTTCTACGAAATTCGTAACATAAATAAATCGCAACTACTTTACCGCCCGGCGTAGTGTAAATTACAATTTTCCGTCGTCCGAACGAAATTTATCACGCGAGTTCGACGATATTTATATATTACGGCGCGCTCTCGTTTCTAGGTAATACGTGAAATACGGTTTCCGTTTATAGACAAACACAGGAAATCCTTATAGCGAATTATAATATAGCCGATAAGTTGTTATTATTATTTCGTTAATCATTACCCGGTTCGCTTTGGTAGCTGGCAAGTGGGCTCGGCGTTGAATATAATATGTAACAATATGAATCTGGTCCTAATACTTGGGAACGTTCTAAAGAAATAAAAAATTAAACTTACGAAAATGTCGGATTACCTTTAAATGGACGTAACGAGGCGAATTATCGTGAACACGAAGAGGGGTAATATTTAAATCGTGGGCCGATATACGAATCGTGTATAGTACGTAGGTGGTTGTTCGGACACGTTCTGTGAGAGGTGACGTGAGTGGTCACGGAAATGAGTGCGGAATGGAAGCGAGGACGGTGAATAGACGAGCAATGGAACGGTACGAGGATAACCGGCGTGAGAAAACGAATGGCTGAGGGGGGGACGGAGATGTACGGAGGTTTAGAACCAAGGATGGTGCGCTGAAGGCGAAAGGAGAGCGCGGGAAGGGCGATACGTTACGATTAATGTTCCGTTTATAGCGTTCGCGAAAATTGGGTTTTTGAAAAATTCCTTCAGTTTGTAAGAAAGTAACGGCGAAACAGAATACTACGACACTACGGCGTTTGTTTTTCACGTTCGGTGTCTATCGTTTTAAACGTCTAAATCGCTCGCGTCGTTCCCGTCGGATTACGCGTATACGTACCGAGTATTGGTATGAACGTTTTAAGCAAGTGTTCGTAGTAAGTTTTTACCAGTTCTACAGAAGAAGAAGGTAAATCGCATTAGTATTCCGACGATTTCGTTAAGGGACGTGATCCCGTACGTTCGGATTGGCTTTACCGACGAAATTACCGGCGTAGTTTTGTCGTGGTTTCGCGCGAAATTTTTTTTTCGAAAGACTAACCCGATGAAATAAATCGAATCGAAATCGGAGCGTTTCGTCGTCGTTGTCTTCGTATTCCAATAACAGTTCGCGTTCGATTATTCGCGAGTTAAAAAACAAAAAAAACGAATACGCCGATAATTTCGTACACGACCGTCGATTTCACGCTGAAATCCGTTCGTCGGGGGGGGGGGGAGGAAATAATTTGTATTCGTTTTCGGTATAATAATTGAAATATAAGTAACGTAATATTAATAATATGTCGTAATAAAAGAATCCGTACGTACTGTAAATGTTCTTTCTAGGGAGTGCTTTACTTTCGAAAACACAAATTTAAAAGTAGTTCGACGCAATTAGTTTACGTGCGCGTAATCGCGGGATATTAATGAATAATATGTCGGAGGTTCCGAATTTAGTCTTGACGTTTACGTTTTGTGGACGTTGCGCGACCGGCGAATACACTACGATTTCGCGTGGCCCGCGTTTTCCAATAAATTTCCTTGGCCGACGAGAAAAACATTTATCACGCGACCCGTTAAAATTCTTAACGATAAAAATCGCCGCGGACGAACGCGTATTTGAAGTCGCGCCGTAAACTCGCGATATATTAAGTAACCGTCGGAACGTAAATTATTTACTTATTTCCGTGTACGCGAATTTAAAAGCTTCTTTGGCGCTACCCCTAACTAGAAAAAAAAGTGTCAACAATTATTGAAGGCTATTCGTGTACCTCGTCAATTACGTCGATAGTAATCACGTCGTTTCGGTAATCGATATATATATATCGTTTGTATATTTTGTATATTTTGTATATTCATTTGACAAATATCTTTTCGATAACACCGTCGGACAAATATAAGAACGGATAACTTACAGTTGAAACCCGTTTGATTGAAGTAATCTAGAAAACCGACGACGTCAATATAAATTGCGTGTAGAACAACGTGGCCGAAGTAGAATGTACGACGTTCGCAATCCTTTCGTGTTATCGTTGAAGGGGTTGCAAGAATACGACGCGAATATTCACCGAAATCGTCTAACCGGGACTTTTAAATTGGGCGCAATCGGATTAGACAAATAAGGGACGCGTTTGGTTCCGTTCGCGTTACCGTAATTCGGCGTTGGGTCATTATCGATCGGCGACGACGAATCGTTACGCGCGGCCGAGCAATATTTCCACTTGTCGTTTGTTTTGGTTGCGCGACATTTACCTTCACAAGTCGATTCTATCTCGTCAGGCTCCACCTTTTTTACGAAATCTAAGATCATACACAATAGTATCGTTAACGATTTTCTCGAAATTAAACGTTAAGGTTAAGCGTGTAAATCGTTTAAGAAACACGGCGCGTCGCGATACGGTATGTCGTCGATCATTTAAGGCTATCGTGTTTGTCGACCCCCGCGATTTGACTAAACCGTATTTAGTATCGTTTTTCGCTCGCGGAGAAACCAATTACGCGTCGATCGCGTTATTGCAATAGGTGAGCGAAAACGTCCGCGTCAATTAACGACACGCGCGCGCGGAATTAATTTTTATCGTTCGTAAATTCGTCCGTCGTATACGACGCTTGTTAGGCCGGACGCGCGTTCAACGTATTACATGTAAGATCACGCGACCGATAGTAATAATTCGCGTTAAATAGTGTAAAGTATAGAAACGCGACATATAGACGCCTTTAATAAATATTAAAAATTAACGCGAACTCGATGGGTTCTCCGAACACCATTCCACCGGACTGGGAAGGTCGCCTTCCTTGTAATCTAAACATTCAACGGTTCCGTTTTGAATACCGCCGGTTTTCGACGTAATTTATTCGTATACGTTTTATGCACATACTCGAAGTGGCCACGACAAAGAGGTCTTGGAGATATTGACGCAGAATAACTAAAAAAATTTCGGATTTATAACACGAATATTATTAAAACGTAAAACCCGTCGTCCGCTCGTTAATCGTTTAGGACAATTATCGTAACGTGTCCACACAGTACCAGTGCCGTTGTGGCGACGAATATTTACCGTTTTTTTTGCTATTCGTATTTTGAAGATTGACTATGGACAAACAAAAAAACGATTAATTTCCTTTTTTATATACGAGCGTATAGTTACGCGTTTCGGTTTCGAATTCAGAATACGTCCCGTCGTTCGATGAAATTCGTTCTGATATCAGCGGTCCGGTTCGTAACGCGCGTCTGTCCGACAGTTCCGTGCGGGAAGGGGAGCGTTCCTACGTCAATCGATCGTATTTTGATCGTCACGATCCAATGTCCGTCCGTCCGCGAGATCCGTTGTTTTTTATTCGCGCGCGTTTGTGATTGCGAAACGTTCCGCCCGACCGTACCCCTTCCCATGGTTGACCGCGGTCGTTCCGAACTTGGCCGGCGAACGCGAAAACGGCGCGCGGCGACATAAAACCGATTGACTAACCGTCGGCATTCTCTTTTCCGGTGCCGCTCTACGGTCCCGAATACACGCTCGTACGAACCTTATTTTTAGAATTTACCGTTGGATCGGCGGGCTACGTTTGCCGGTACGTTCACGGCGCCAAAACTGCCGGTCGACGTCGCGGTAATCGCCATTTTCCCGGGGCCGTTTTTCTCGTCGGCCTCCTGGACTCGCGATTGCGTTCGACGCGGGAGCGAATACCGAATTCGTAGCGATCACTGTGTGTGTGTGTGTGTGTGTGTGTGTGTGTGTATATATATATATATACAGATATTTGGGGATCGACTAATACTAATAACAGCTTTGCCAAACTCAATAAACGTAAAACGGCACGGTGAACGAGAAGAGAAATATTTTAATTGTCAGCGAAAGAAAGAAAACGATAACGAAAAATAAAAAATTAACGAAAAGAATAGAGAAAGAAGGAAAAGGAAAAAAATATGGACATAGAGTTGAGTTACGCAGTGTCGCCAGATCGACCCGGCGCAGCGACCGCGCCACATATACATCACTCCACTTTCCCACCACCATTCACCCGTCATCGCACACTACGTCGGCCTTTCGCGTTGTTTCTACAACGATCGATCCGTCGTCGAAACGTTTAGCTAACGGCGAACGAATTCGACGTATTTAAATATTAAATCACTCACGGTAGTTGTACGCGTGTATGAACGCCTGTATCCCGTTGAATTCGTCTACGGGAACGAAAAACTACGGCGTTAATTACGCGTAACATTGCGTTTATATTTGTAATCAATCGAAACATAATTCCGTTACGCGACCGCGCTACGATCCGTTACAATACGGCGCATTTGTCGCGTTCTACGTACAAGAATTATCGAAGGAATGATTACGGCACTTACTGCTTATCTGTCCGTTTTTCGTGATTTGAGCTAAACGGCGAGATTTCCACGTTCGTATAATTGAAACGTAAACAGAGCGAGCGATTTATTACGCGAGTTCGTACATTATTCGATTAGTTCACCGCGCGTAGTATTTCTAGTTAATCGCGTACAAAAATTAAACGCTTTTACTATCCGTTATTTTTGCCCAAAAGATTATACGCTCGCCAAATCCGGCCGAATCGAAAACGTTATTCGGTTTGCTAATTTCCGTCGTCCCACCCTACGAATCAACGCCGATCGGAATAATCGACGAGACTACCGATTACGTAATCGTCGAGTATGCATATTGCCGCTAGCGGCGTAAGCTCCCGGATATGTCCTTACTGATCGCGTCGTTATAAAAACGCGAGGAATTAAACGACGACGATTATTATTCGGTTCTCGTCGAAACGACGCTTAATAATGTTCCGTTCGATTTGATAGCGACGGGCCAGTCCGTATTCGAATCGCACGCGAATTGTCGGAATTGTCGTTTTTCGACGCGCCGTCGTTCCCGAGTTACGAAATATTATTCGACTATTCGAATAATAAATCCGATTCGTAACGGATATTTATAGGAAAAACTCTCGTCCAAGCTGTAGGTTCGCGAACGTAGCATACGAAAACAATTATATTTCGTCTTACTCAAGTTCGACTTATACGGATCACGATAGATACACGCGCGCGCGTTTCGTAGTGATCGTTTAAAAAATAGCCGATTCTTACTCATGCAATCTAAAACAAAATTGAAAAACGTTTGTCGTTAGTAATCGGCATCGTTTAACGCGTCTACGTATTCGCGAATCGTTAACCGGATACCTTTGTAAGTGTACAGTTTTCGTCGTTTTTTTCTGGAACAGTCTCGAAAAAAAATTGATCAACATTTTACTTCGACACGGTCGATTCGTATAATAAATAAATAATACAAACGTATAATAAACGAGTTGTTGAACATTTTTATCCGCCTATTCATATTTTATACAACGATACGTTCCCGTTATTTTTGAATCGTACGCGAAAATCGTACCAACGAACGTTTATCGCTCTTCTTAAAACACGAAATTAATCACGTAGGTAATTTTTAGCGATTCGAGGGAATTATGAAAAATAGAGAGAGAGAGAGAGACCCTCGACGGTAGCTCTACCGGAAAGTAAACGAACAGTTATCGACAAACGGCGAAATAAACTATCAATTTTTACTACGTAAATTACTTTAATACGAGTCTTCGTTCGACCTACGACGGTTTGTAACCTACCGGTTGGTTTATTGGCGAATAGGACAAAGTCGAAGGTTTCGCCTTCGTTAGATGTGTTAGATGAGTCGGTTAGGTAAAAAATAATTTGCCCCCCGTTGCGTAAAAACTGATAATAATAATTCGGTCGATTCGTTTCGAACGATTAAACGAATCGTCGGCTAATTCGTTTCGATCGAAATCGAGGCGAAACTCGAAAATTCGGCCACCCCGAGTTGCTCGAAAACGTTCGAAGGGAATTATACCCCCACAATCGACGAACGTCGCCGCGGATCTGACGAAATAAACGAGACGCGTTCTCGTCGTATTATTCATCAATACCTGGTCGAGTTACATCGAAATTCTTTGGGTTTTTGGCCGACGGTTTCTTACGTTCTACAGCTGACATCGATTCCAATATCGGGAAGTCGTTCCAAACGTATTCCACATTTAGCGCACCTGAAGGCATTAGAACGCGATAAGCAGCGTACAAAATATTTCGCTAAAATTAATTTTACACGTTAATCCTTAACTTGACACGTTATACACGACGTTGGACAATGATCAACGTAGTCCAATATTTGTTTCGAGTATTACGTTTTAACGCTATAAAATATTAGCGTCGTTTTTATAAAAAAATCCTATTTATCTCGTTATTTTCGAACAAACGAATAATAATTACTGGTTTGATCAAATTTTGCTATAGATGTTAATCTACGTACCGTAATTCGTTATTGTACAATTATTATGAGAATTTAAGTTTCATTAAGTTTTCGAAAAATATTTTCTAACTTTTCGAATTTTCGGTCGATCGAAAAAAGTTTTATTTCGTCTTACGGAGAAAATTACTCGCGTAGATACGCGTAACGGACGTGGAAAATATTGGCACGCGTACTCCTCTCTCCCAACATCGAGTACTCCTCTCTTCGGTCGATAAAAACTCTCGCGGATTATCGGCGAAATAGCGAAAACGATCGTCGCGACCGTCGAAATACGAGATAAGCTTTTATCGTATTGGTCGTAATTACTCGATTGGTTTTGGTCGATGGAATAACGCGCGTTTTCCAATTGCGAGTTGAAAATTTCGCAATACGCTTTTGGTCCTAACGCCGGTGACTTTTCTAACCGAAAAAACAAAAAAAAAAAAATAATAAAACCGATTACAATTACGCTCGCCCGAGTTTAATAAACTCGTGAAATGTCCGATCAAGCGATTGGTCGTTTAACGAATATATTACAAATATGGACGATACGAAGGAATAACGTTATCGTAACTTTTGTTCGCGAGAAATTCTCGTTTTACATTTTTTCGCCACGAAACGTTTGTAACGCGTTCGTATTAGAAGATTCGAAATATCGGAAAATAAATGTCGGCGGTTCGAATGTACGGAAAGCTATTGAAATCAGGTTTATCACGGATGTCGATACGCCATAACGAATTTTGTCCGGGCGCATTCAACGTTTCGTTTTTTTCGCACCGAGTATTACGCGTCAAATTATTTCGACGCGTTTCGATCGAAATTTAAATATTTAATTATAATTAAAATAAAAAATTAATTTAATTTAAATATTCTTATTTACAGTAGTCGTGTTTGACGATTGTACGTACTGATACATGGCGAGAATGTTTTGACGAGGTACACATAGTACGATCTTACTACAGCTAAAAAGTGCGTACATTATAACGTTTAAACGAATCAATCGGTACAAAACATTATACAGAGCGTCCCCCATCTGTCTAGTGTAACGGTTTTTGTTCCAATCGATTCTTTTCCTAATCTACTCGAGCGCGCTACTTCGCGATTGTTTTATATTCGATTTTGTTTTTAAAACGTTTATACTTTTTATTAATAGATATTCGGAAATTTATATTTTGGACCGCTCGTCGTTTTTCTACGAATGTCGGGGTTTTCATGTTGAATATTTTCCGATTGTTTTCTATGGCTGTAGGTGACGGCAAACGAGTATTTGCGGTACGTTCGAAGTATGCCGAAATTTGAACGTTCGTTAAAAATTGTATGGAAATTCACGACGCGATTTAAACGAACGTTTTGTATATCGTTAGTTTTCTAAAAAATCGTATATCCAACGCGAATTCATGAATTTTAAAAAGTGATCGAAAGTAGGGTAACGTTTTTAATATATATATATATTTTTATTTCCTTATGACGAAAAATAAATACGCTTATGATATCGCGATATTGAGACAGTTCTTTGAAAAAAACAAACTACAGATATTTAGATATTTCTAGTAACGAAATACGTTGATCGCGAAGAAATTTAAAAAGTTTATTCGACGAGGAGCGTTATTTTGATCAAATTTAAAGGTCAATTTTTCAATAATAATAATCTACGCGATGTATAACCGTCGCAACATCCGAGATCAGGTTTATTACGTTTTCTGATCGGTATATTAAATAAAAATATAACGTACGTGGCATTTTTCTTTTAGTGTCTTTTTCACGTTCCAGAATATAAACAAAACGAATTTTTTTTTAATACATTTCATTTAACAAATATAATTTTCCTTTAATCGCACGACGCAATTAGCGATAAGCGCGTCGAATTATAACTAAACGTTAACGGAACGGTGTTTTGCGTTCGCATTATCATTTTCGTCACATTTTAATAGAAAATAATCGGCGATTATAAAAAAAAAATATTTTTCTTATATATATATA
>JAIPRN010001591.1:0-42736 GCA_025469175.1 Geopemphigus sp. TES_GeoC_2020
CAGACCACTTCGGTCGGACGAGACGTTCGGTTTTTTCGGATCGCGCGAACACTTGACGATTCGTTTCGCGTTAGTCGCCAATCGTCGTGGCCATTTCGTGGCTGTTCGCGTGGATGCGTCTGTCGTACGAACGGACTTGCCAAATGTGCGCGGACGACGACGTTCCCGAGGCGATTATTAACAGAGTCCGGCGTTTTGGCACCCGACCGGACAATCGCTTTCGTAGCGATGACACCTCCGCCACGATAGCGCCGAACGTGTTTGGTCCGTGTTTAACGTCCGAGATTTCGGCTCGTCGAAACCAAACGCTCTCCGGGACCGGAAAACGGAGTGACGAAACGGACGATCGCTCCCGTGTCTCTAACGAGAACGGATTTCGTGTCGGAATCGTGTTTCGCGTTCGCGACGGATGTCGCGCGCTAAGGATATTCAATACCCGGACAACACACCCCTCGCCAGACGACCCTCTGTCGAACTTTCTGACCGGAAACGTAAAAACGTGTCCCGCATGGCGACGGCGAATCGCGTTCGGAGTTGTACGCCACGCCACAGAGCTGGCCGACGAAATTGATTTTATACGACGACAGCGACGACGCTTTCCGTTTATATACGCGCGCGTGTGAACGTTAACGTTCGTGCGTTGCGGCGTCCGTTCGACGTTATAGCGTATCACCTAAAAAATAAATTATTCCTTGGACGCGCGGTAAATAGTCGAACGATCGTTGGCCGTATATTCGACATCCGACGACGACGATAACAAACGTATATCGGAACGTATTACACTTACAGAACCATAAGGGTACGCGTGGCGCAGTAATCAAGATCGGTATGAGGGTAATCGAATTTCGGCTAGGACGTTCGGTACTATCGCGCAATTAACGAATAAAAAAAAGTGCCCCGGTAGGTATATCGTGTTCTGTATAAAGTAATACGCGTACGAGTAATTCGACCTTTCTCAGGTAGATTCGTGTGTGTGTGTGTGTGTGTATTATTTACGAAATCGGCTGAGAACGTTCCGTCAGTGGGCGCGAACGTGCGGAGAAACGGTTAATACGCGAACGGAATAACAATAAAAAAAAAAAAATCGGAAGAAAATAATCGTGGGATAAAAAACTATTAGATCTCCGAGGCGTGTCGGTTGTTTTTTCTCTCCACGTGAAGCGTCGTGCTTGACGATGGTATGTGTGTGTGTGTGTGTGTATGTGTGTGTGCGCGCGCGCGCGTGCGTACATATACAGCTTGTGTACATGGCGAAATCCGAAAATCGTGGCTTAGCTGTCCGACAGCGAGACTTTGCGGGCGCCGACCGTCCCCTCGCCCTTCGCGTGTTTCGGCGACCGTCTTATTACGTTTTTTTTTTTTTTATCCGTTTGTCATTTCCCAATATAGCAGTCATCGTGCCGCGTTGCCGGGCGGGTGGGCGTGCGTGTGCGCGCACACACACGCGCGTATATATATATATATACATATACGCGAGTATTATACAGACGTAGTCCTTAATCCTTCGCGCTTATTACACGCGGCCGCCGCAGGATGGGGTCCCGGATTCCCGCCGCCTCCGGTCTCTAAATTAAATCGTCAAAAGCCGTGTTAAATCTCTTCGATCAATACGGATCGTGTACGAAATATGCCGGTTGACGACGACGCGCGCGCTACGGTCACGGCCGAGGTTTCGCGAAACGACATACCGGAACGCTGACTCGCGACGTCGTGTCGCGTATGTATCCGTTCGTGGCGCACGGTGGGCGCGCGATTTGTATTTGTACGGCCCGATGTATTGGCGAACGTTCGCCGAGGCCCCGGGCGGTTAGAGTAGACCCTTTTGCGCCCGTCACGAGGAGTACTCGACGGAACGTATACCGGGCCCCCCCTCCCCATTCTCAGCAAGTTGATCGTCGAAAAATTGCCACTTCGACGGTACATCGTACCGAACGCGCGTTTTTTGCACGTTGTAACCGAGCGTACAAGTGTCGTTGACGCGCCGCGTGATTGTTTTTCTATACCCGTTCGATTAATATTCGCAGTTTTAGCTCGCGTCGGTCACGTAAATGTACGCGTTTACGTTTTGGACGATCGACAGGATACATTCAGCGACAAAAAGAGAAGATACGTTTCATATAGGTCGGGTTCGAACCGGAGGCCAGCCACGAAATATCCAGTAAACGCGTGTTTAGCTTTTCGTTTGAACATCCGTACGTAAAGTGTAATTCTGATCCGGGGAAGTTTCAGTTTCCATTTTCCCAGGGTCGCACGTCGAAAACGTCGAATTCCGTTTGCGTTCTACTGTTTTCCGTCGCTCCGAAATTGGACCCCACAAGTCCCTACGTTCGTATCGTAAAAACTGAGAAGCCCCGCTGCGATGGTTTCAAAAAAAAAACATAAACGTCGGTTAAAACGTTTAGCGGCTTACGTTAATTATCTAATAACGGTCGTATGTTAATATAATCGCGTTTTGTATTTATCTAAACGACAACGTTTATTTGTTGTACGCGCGCGTGTCTCGCGGTACCTTCAACGATCCCAGACGATAAGATTGACCGCCTTTAATTCGGTTAACGTTCGAGTATATTTCGTCCAGATATTATTAATCCCGGGACGGGATAAATTCTATTTGTGTACGGGCTACTAGGCGTGTAACGTCGCGCCGTTGATATTATGATAAAACGTAGAATCGCATTGTTGTACGATTGTTCGTCGAGCAGTTAACCGAGAAGACGACCCCCGAGCGCCGTCCGACAATATACGATATTATTATTACACATCACCTACGTATATAACACTCTTTTCATATACCATTCATTGTCACGCGTCCGCGTAATAAGTGTTACCGGACAAATACAATGCCCGCGCGGTTTATTGACAAACGTTACGTCGCCGCTCCATCAATATTTACACGTTTATCAACAACGCGCGCGTTACCCTAATTGAAACGAACATAATACGTTCGTGGGCGAAGAAATTGGTGGAAGTATTATTCGCCGGTGACGTTCGCGACTCGGCCGACCTTTATTTCTCGGACGGTTCGGGTTTAGACGGTGCGACGTATTAAGTTGAACGTTCTCGGCTTCGATTCGTTCGGAAACGTCGTAAACGTCCGACCGTTTTCAAATTCGATACGCGAAACGTCCGAATCGAGCCGTATTGTGTGTGTGACCACCACACTTGCTAAAAAAAAAAACAACGCGTTCAACAAACAACTTTTGTTCCGCCAGAAGTACGTACTTGTTTCACCACCGAAACCACCACCGTCCTCACTCCATCCCGCCACTTCGCCTACTCCGCGGAACCTTTCGTTTCATTGAAACCGTTGAAAAACGAGTCCGGTTCGCGGGCGCGTAACACTCCTCTATTCAACAAGTGGTTTCCTCCGAGGGGACCGCGCGGAAGACACAATGCCGGCGTATAGAACACCAGTTCGAAAACAGTGGGAACCACTTCGTAAGTCTATACCCGGCGACGGGGAGAGGACGCAATTATACATTCGCAACCAGTACTACTTAAGCGCGGTTTAATACGATTTCGAGAATACCGCTGCGTGGCCATAATAGGAACGGGTACGGTATACGGCCAGGGGTGGATAGCGCGTAATGTACGGCGCAAACGTGTCGTGAACGAATTAATGGTTTTCGATTTGTTTTCCCGTTCGCGCTTAAATTATACCGCGACGACGTGCCGCGCGAACGTTCTATTTAACAAATCCGGTCGAATCTCGACGTAGTTGATACGATCGGCATCTCGTCCGTTCGATTAAATCTAAAACCAAATTGCCCGTCGTGTATTGTAACGTCCGACGCGTTCCGAAACCGCGCCATTGCACGCGTTCGGCCTAATTATCGCGCGGATGCAACCACACCGCGTAATTCGTTTCAAACGACGTGCTTACGAAATATCGCGTTGATAACGCGTGGAATTAGAATATTATAGGGCCGTTCGGAATCACGAGCGCTAAGAACGTCGTAACTTTATCGAATTTTTCGTAAACATTCTCTCGTTTGTGTCTAAGTCGAAAATAATGTTTAAGTCGAAAATAAACGTTTCGATAACGCGCGGCGATGATGTTTAAACATAAAACGACTCGTTTCCGTCGAAATCCGGTAGATAAATACCAGAGAATTAGGTTCGATTATTTTATATTAGTACGGCGAAACAAAGACCGATAGTGTCGTTAATTTTCTATTAGAGTTTTTTTAACGTACAGGTTTTCTTTTCCGTTCGAATCGACTTTTGATTTCGGCCGTTTTTTATTCGAAGGCCGCCGGGAGCGCCGCACCGTGGAAATGGCCGAGCAAACCACCGCCTGGAAGGGGACCGGACGGTAAGGGGTTTCTTTTCCGCGACGTAAATAAAACCGCGTTCTGGATACGAAATTTCGAAAGAACCTCTAACGAATGTCGTGAACGAAACGGTCCCGGGATTGTTCGGCTCGTGACTACGTACATAGCCAGCGATTTGTACGCCGGTACGCGTTACAATTGACTCCGACGATTCAATTAAACGGGGGAGGGGGAGGGGGGTCACGCGCGTATCTGGGGATATTGGGTGTACGAGATAATATATTCGCCGGGACCAATCGATTGTACTCGCGGACACCCTCGAGGAACAGCCGTACGAGGGACAGTGGACGGGCCGAGTAGTGTGACAAATTATCGCGATAACATGGAACACATACGCTACGATCGTCGTCGCGTACTTGGCACCGCGTTCTACCATCCAACCGACCGCGGTATCGCGTGGCGCGTCACAATCGGGCCGGCGTCACCGAATCGCTCGTTCGGCGTACCGGCACTCCGACGGTCTGGCCCGTAGATCTGGGGCGCGTCGTGTTTATCGGTTTTAACGGCTGCTACGTTCGAATTACGCGAAGGTTAGGTGCGTTCCGTCGCTGACGATGGACGTCGGTTACGAATGTGGTGCTTAAATTACCACCAAAACGAAACGTTTCGAAGTCGACGAGAATTCCGCGATACCGACGAAACGTATTCTCGACGAAAAACGTTAACACAAGTAAACACGCGAACGAAAAACGTCATTCGAATAATGACGAGTAATTCGAGCTCGAATTAACCCGTACGTTTGACGGAATTCGAATACGCGGGAACAGCGTTCGAAACGTAGCCTCCCGAATATATCGATAATACCTAACGATTTCACATATGTGACGTCGATGTTTGGATTAGTAATTTTTGAAATTGACGAGCGAAAATTGGTACGTTTCGTCGAACGTATTGTTTTTAAAAAAAAAAATCCATTCTCGCCAAAACGGTCGTTCTATTAATTCGTCTTCAAACCGTGGTCAAAATATCAGGACCACGGTATCGAAACACGATTTGGCGTCTTTTTATCCGCCATTTTCGCGCGTGACACGGCGCTCTGTCGATAAGCCGAAAAACAATTTTTCCCGCGTGTTTGGGAAAATAACGCGGTTTCGCGGATTATCGTTTATATTCGAATCACCCGGTTCGGACCAATTTCGACACGACTCGCGTGGAGATTACGACGTACCTACCTCCAGGAACGCGCTTTCGGCACCGTCGTCGGTTTCGAGTTCGCACGAAACGAGCGCGTGATAATCGCGCCGGTGACTTACGCGCGGATAAAGACGGTATCGGACGTTCGTCACCCGGTAATATTATATTACGTAACACGGCCGTCGACGTCGTCGTCGTCGTCGTTGCCGCCTCCTGTTGGGATTCGGAGCCGCGGGCGCGCGCGTACGCACAATGGGTTTTAAAAACTGATTTGCGCGCCCGTCGTCACCGACCCCCGCCCCGAACCGGCACTGTTGGCAAACAGTTCAAATTAAATCACACGAAACACAAGAGGGTCCATTAAGAAGTCAACGGCTGTGTACGTATGTATATGTATGTGTGTGTGTGTGTGTGGGTACGTTTGCGTGTGTATGCGTGCGTGCACCGCGTACGGGGTGAACGCGTAATACGTCGTTGGGCGAATGACGATCCCGTGGGAGAGATGTATATATGTGTGTGTGTGTGTGTGTGTGTGTGTGTGTATACGAACGAGGGACGTGACGAGTACAACGGGTAGACTATATATATATATATGTGTGTGTGTGTGTATGCTATATTCGGTATTTGCTGAGGTGTAAAGCTCCCTGTTCCAAGAGGGTTACCACGGAGAGAGCCGAGAAAAAAATCCAGATCCTTGGTTTATATATATATATATTGAGAGAATTGTATACTGCGAGGGTGTTCGACCGAGTTAAATTTTATCGAATCGTGGGCAGCCGTGTCCAAGTGCGTTCGAACGCCGCGCGTTTCGTCGCTGTCGGACGGCCGTTTGAAATGTTTTTTTGTCGTCTCGCGAAGGATATCCCGACGAAAGATTTTCGATTCGACGCGACTGTACTATGGTGAGCGCCGTGACGTGTATACGGAAAACCGACGAGACCGAGACGTTATTTACTATAAAAAGGGACTGAAACGTAAAAAACTGGACGACCGAAAAACGAGACACGCTTTGACAGCCGGGTATGGACGGATCCGTAGATACGTTTATTGCCGAGTTGTAGATTTCTCAGGTCCACGCGGACGCCGACGTTCCGATTTTTATCCGTTCGAAAATCATAACTCGATACTACCGTCCGTCGTACTGTTTTTTTTTTTTTTTTGTTGGTTCGACCGGAACAATTGTATCTTTCGATCGTACATACGGCAATGTGTACGCAAGACCGACGGTATTTATTAAAAGAAAGGAAAGGTGACGGCGAGGTCACGGCGGGGCGAAACGTTTGGACGAGATACCATTGTTGATTTGAATTTGAAAGCGACGATAAACGGCCGAGAACGTGTCGACGACAAGAGCGCCGGTTTTCTCGTATCGGCGCGAACGTAACATTTAAACGTGAAAAATCATTCTATAGCGATGTAGGACGGACGTTTACGCGATTTTCCGAAATGGGACCGACACGAACGATCGTCGGACACGTCCGATGATTCCCCGCGTCGGCCGTGCCACGCGGTACGTATCCCGAAGCGCCAATTTCAATAACGAAAACGCGACGTTCGGGTATTTCGTCCCGAATCGAATTAAACGGGTACCGGCCAAGCCAGACTTTGCCAGATTTTCGTTTTCCGTGGTCTTCCACCGCGGTGGTCGGTCGCCGTCTCTAAATTGGCAACGTTCGGTCGACGACCATCGCGCCCGCTTAATTCCGGCGACGGTCGGTTTTTTTGTTCGCGCGACGGCGCTACGCGCTTTATTACTTTTAATCGCGCGTTCGGAACCGTACCAACCGACCGACCCTTTTCGCTCCTAATAAATTACACGAAAGCGTACGGAAACGCTAATATAGTGCGGGCCCGGAGACGACGTATTTACCGTATTTAAACGCGACGCCGACATAAACGGACTCGTCGACGCCAACGGCGAAATCGATAATATATACTTATATATAATACGTACAACGGTATCGATCGGGCGCGCGTACAAAACGCGCAAGCACGCGACGGAGGGGCGGGCTACGGTTATGTATCGGTTAAATGTCGTGTTGGGTAACGTGTTAATTTTAATTATTTCGTCGGCGCGTTACAACTCTCGGACACTGCCGCGCCGAGGGGTGGTCCACGAATTTCACGAACCCGTATGAGGTGAAAACCCGCGAAAACGGTACCGTCGTCGAGTCTGTCCGGTCGCTGAAAAGGAACTTCTCGCAATTTCCGGTGCCACGGACGCGCAAGTCAAAGTAAATCGAAACGTCCCAGTAACGAACGCGGTGCTGTTCGTCGACGACATTCCCGCGTCCACTCTGGCGGCGATTTACGCGTCTGGGAACCGTTTGGTACCGATCTTTTATCGCCGTCCAAATAGTTCGCGTACCGTCGCTGCTTCGAAACCTGACCCGAAATGTCGTCTCGATCGCGGGTCAATTATTCGTTCCGCGGACGAAACGTACCGTATTGCTCGGGCAACGCGCAGGAGTTACCGTATACATTTTTGTTGGGACGTTTTGCCCCGTTCACCTTACAGTTCTGATTTGGTGCCAAGGGATCATCGTCTTTTCATCAAATTGAAGGAATATTTGGGGGGGGGGAGGGAAGTATAGACAACGACGAGAACCTCGAACGTTTCACGACCAACTGTCGTCCAAAGGTGATGGTGGGAACGGAATACGACGTCGGCATAAAAAATTCGTCCCACGTTATCAAAAGTACTTGGAACTTAACGGCGATCATGTCGAAAAATGACGAGATATATACCTTTTAGTGTCGTGTAATATTTTTTTCTTACGATAATAAAACAGTTTCGGGTATTTTTGATATTTTTCGTATCTTTACTTTCCGAACATCCCTCGGAATAACGAAAAAAAAAAATGTCGAAACCGAAAAAGATTTTCTTTTTACGTCTTGTATGGTACAAACGTATTATTGACGAGAAAAAAGTCCGTCGTACCATGGTTCAGTTAACAACGTCACTAATAAAAAAAATAAACCTCGGAAATTTCCCCGAAAAGTGACTCCGTAATTTAATACCGTCAATTTACGTTTATAAAAGACGTTACGATCGAAATGTCTCCATTAGTAATTCGACGTAATGTAGTAATCGGATTTGTTCCGATTAATTGAACGCAATAAAACGGGCGCTTCTTTTCCTCGGAGCGTACGTTTGAAATAATATCCTCGGAACAGTGGCCGGTGACGACGCGTTGTTTTATGTGTGTGTATAACCATAACGGGACGCCAAGCGTTTCTTATTTCGCGTCGAAAAATACCCCCCTCCCCCCGGAATAGTTTCTTTTACGTTATTAACGTACCTGGGGGTTCTCCAAAGGCGAACGAGAATGTATTTCGAAATTAAACTACGAATAAAGGAAAAACCGTTTTCGCGAAAGGTCAAAATATTTAAGCGTATTCTTAATATATTTACGACGGTTTTTCTTTTTCGTAATAATTTATATTCTCGTCGTTTCTCCCCTTTGAACTTTGTTAATAACGTTTTATTTTCCGTTTACCAGGAAACCGTTTATGTTTAGTAATAAAGCGTCCGATCCAACACGTTCTCGTGGAAAGCCAGCCGTAATTCGACACGATTCCGCGTAACGCGACGTCGGTAGCTTGATTTGTATCGCCAATATCCGTACGGACGTCGTCGGTATTACGCAAAACTCGAATACCCAAAACGTAATTCGGTCGTTTACGCGGTGTTTTCGTTTCGCCGATTCGTCCGGAGGGGGGCCTTCTTAACTAACAGGAACGCGAACGAACGCGATAATATCAGACCGCGTACATGATGACGGTGTGTTGCGCGAGTACGACGTTTGAAACGGCCAAATCGGGAACGACGCGATTGTCGCGCCGGTTTCCGCGAAAGACGTCGAAGAAAATAAACGAAAGTGGGAACGACGTAACTATATATATATATATATATATATATGTATGTATGTATGTGTGTGTGTGTG
Source organism: Geopemphigus sp. TES_GeoC_2020 (assembly GCA_025469175.1). Lineage (NCBI taxonomy): Eukaryota > Metazoa > Arthropoda > Insecta > Hemiptera > Aphididae > Geopemphigus > Geopemphigus sp. TES_GeoC_2020. Next base: position 9,416 of record JAIPRN010001591.1, read on the forward strand.
TGTGTGTGTGTGTACACGTGCGCGCTCGTGTACGGAACACAGCCGTTTAATCGGAAAAAGAGATTTTTCGGGACGTCGTGCGGACCATCGTGTTTCCGTTTCCTAGACCGGTACAGCGTAGTGTATAAATCAGCGCGTATTATATAAGACGTAAAATACGGCGAAAGAGCGTACGAACGAGGCGGTGGCCGTGCGGGGGAAAAGGAAATTAGAAAAAAAAGGCCAGAAAGATAGAAATACGGAGTGAATCCGTTTTCGTGTAACGGCGGCGCCGGTGGTCGTTTAGAAGTATTATGCTCCGACATATTTTCTCCTTTTTTTTTATACATACGTGCGCGCGTGTGTGTGTAGCTGATGACAAATTGCAATACAGTGGATTAACGGTTGCTGGCACGGTCTACGCACCAAGTCGTATCGATATGCAAGCGATGATGGAAAAGGAGATTTTGCAATTTGTACGGCTCGGGAATTCTTTTGGTGAAGGGAGGGATTTTTTTTTACTTTTCGCTTTATCGCAAAGCTTCAATTCTACATATACATGTGCGCGCGTACTTGGATGAGTGTGTGTGTAGAGTCGCGGTGCTGCACCTCTGCAGATTATCCTCAAAGTAATTTCCCAGACTCTTTTGAAAAGCCCAAAAGGCTTCCCCTTACACTCTCGCCCTCGTATATGTCTTTTTTTTTCGCTCCTTCGCCGTTCGCCCCCGTCACTCTCCGTACTACCACCACTGCGACGGTGTGGTTACTCCGCGCGATGGCGCCCCGTGCCGGTCAGAATATGCGAAAATTGTGCGTATTATTTCCTGGTCGACGTTTGTTTCCGTTTCGCGTACTATTAGGCCGTAGAATACACAGCGCGAACAGTTCCGTCCCACTCGAAACGCGCGTGTTTAGCCGTGAAGTAAGGAAAATATTTTCGATTATTTCCTACACGCCGGAAGTTCCGTCGTTAAAAAAAATTCGATGTAAGTTTAATTCGCGCGGTTTCGGAATTAAAATTTTTTTACGTACAATTTGAACCCACTCAGTTTCTTTCGGTGCGCTTATTCCAACGATTTTCTAATTGCCGGACGCGTCGTCGCGTCGACGTCTATGTGGTTTTCAATCGACGGAAAACGTCGAGTCCGAGTTTTATGTTCGGGAATAGCTCGAAACGATATCCGGCGAATACGGTGGCCGGAGAATTGCCGGAGTTGTCGGCCGGATTCGCCGGACTGCCCAACAACGTGCGACACGGAGTGTTGTGGCGGTACAAAAAAATACACCCGCGATACATTTCCCAACGTTCCGGCGAATCTCTTCGAAACGCTCAAAAAGTTCGAAACAACACCGAAATTTAACCGTTCGGCCGATTGGTACGATCGTTCGGTCGCATTAGTAACCGATCGAATAAGGCGATCGACGCGCCGTTCCGACGACCGGACGTCGTGACATATAGAATACATCAGTTTTCTGCCACGGCGCTTTTTCGTCCGTCGGTCGGTGCGAATTTCGCACGCACGCCGTCCGTTCCCAAGTCGTCTCCCGAAACGCTTCGTATCCGAACCGCGCGAAACGTCTATTGTATTCGGGACCGTATGCTATTCGTATCGTAACGGATTTCGGCGGTACCGTTTCGTCGTATTTCGTGGCGGACGGCATCTCTCCTCCGACCGTTTACGCCGGAACCGATCTGGGGAGGAACGGTCGCTGTCTTCGGCGACACACGCGTTCGGGCGTCTCCATAGCGCGGTTCGACGTCAGTAACCGTTGTCCGCGACGCTTTCAAATACTACGTTTATAGTCGTTTAATCCATGACTGAGGAGCGATAACGTGTTAAAAATTAAAATTACTTGACGCTTTCGTTTTTTAAAATACAAACACATCTTTTGTGAAAGAAAAACTAATCGTAAACCAGTCGTATCCTTTTATTGAAACACTACGATTATATCTCGATATAGAATATAACGATATAACGTACAATTTACGTAAGATTCCCGTAAATTCTGATTCAAATATTTAATAATAAAAAACGAACGATATACGACGTACAAAAAGTCTTATCGTTGGCCATGCCGGGACTCGAACCCGGTACTTCTACCCGAAAGGTAGACGTGTTACCCACTACACCACAGGACCTTGGATACTGATGATTGTTTGTTTATGTCATATAAAGGACGTAGTAGATACATAAATGTAGTATTATACAAATAATACTTTCAAATTACACTTCGTACTCGGGACGGCGAACGTGGCACGTTGTACGAGAGAAACGGCGTACCCTTGCCGGCGTTTCAACGGCGACTAGACGATAATATAACGACGATTTTCGTACACCGACGACGGTTAACGGCGCGTATATTATTGTCTAAGCGCGACAATCGCGCCCGTGTGCGTGTACCTACACCTGTATTACGGTGCGCTAGTATTACGAGCGCGCGAGCACCGCGGAAACCGGAAACGGATAAGATACCGCGGGCGCGCCGTGAAGATATATCCGCGGGTGTCTCCGCCGGGCTGTTTCCGCGGGTGGCCCTCTCGCGGAAGGCGGTTTACGGCGGCGAATAGAGCGGAAACCCTTTTGTCATTATCGAATTTAACGGCTAATTAGATATCGTTTTGCGGCGCGCGAACGTCTTGGGGCGCTTCCAAGTCGCTAACGCGTACCTTATGGACCGTGAACGCGTATAATTTTACAACCCATACACCCGCGCGCTCTCCCGCGTGCACGTTTAAACCTCCTAACCTGTTACGAAGCGATTGGGCCGAATGCGTTATAATACTGTTACGCCATTCGTTCCGTTCCGATCGTGCGCCCTAAAACCTAACCATCTCCCCCGATCCTGTTTCGTAAAACGCGGGCATCGAGCGCGCGATCGCGGAATATTGAATCCGCCAGCGACGGTGGTTAAGTTTGGCGGCGACTAAGCGCGGCCATTTCGTCTGGACCCTATTGACCGTTGCGTGTTCGAAGGAGGAGGTCCCGAAATCAAAGATGGGACGCGCGCTATAGAAGACAGACGCTTCTAAGTACGGTACCGCACGGAGGTACGAAACATTTCGACGCGCTCGACTGGCCAGAGATTACGAACGAATTGGCGCGAATGTCACGGGGGTGTTTTTGTTTTAATTACGCGGCCAATGTGGCGGAAAAAAGTGACGACGGGCGAAATAAGTAGTCAGGGTTGTTATGGAGTCACGCCGGAATAGTGGACAGTCTGCAATGGAACCGACGCGTACAAAATGTTGAAGTAGGCGCGCGACGAGGAGCGGGTGGACGAACGCCCGGGCGATTATCGTAGCGACGTTCCATGGGTGGAATTACAGTGGCCCGCGGGTAATATTTCTCCGGGAGCGATTTTCGTCCCGAAGTCGTTTGGCCGTTTCGACTATACGGCGAGTTCGTTTCCAGGTGTTTTTTTTCGTGGTACGTTCGGGCGCGCCGCGACGCAAATTGATTCGTTTCCGTCGGCGTACGGAAAGCGACGAAAACGAAACGGAAAAAAAACGACGCGTAATTTTTCTGGTTCGGTTAGGAAGGGTCGCGCAACCCTTTTGAACTTTGACGTCGTGTTTTCACTTTCGGGGTTTCGAAACCTTTTTTAGCGAACCAAAAACCAAAGCATTGTATTATGAATTTATATACGTATATATATATAGGCGCACATTATTAGGGGACTACTCGCTCACGGTTAGGTCGCAAAGCGGGGAAACCATTTATTACAAATTGTTCACACAAGCACGCGCCCGAAACGACAGTCACCGCCACCGTTCACTCGATCTCCCGCACGCTCGCGCTCTCTCTCTCTCTCTCATTCTACCTCGATTTTTTTCTTTATTCGTTTTTTAACGCGCGTATAATACGCGCGCGTACCTGGACGATTTTCCACAGTCCCCCAACATAATTACTCTTACTCGTCGTCGTCGTCCCTTTATTCCGCTGACATTTTGTTGATCGTAAAACCGTACACACACAGGCACACGCGTATTTAAATATATACAGAGTTACGAGAATTATTTTATACGGACCGACGTCGTTTGAAGAGTCCTAAACTATTTGACGTTCGTACAATAACCGCGTCCGTGCCCGTCTCGACGGCGGCCGCCAGTCGACGTATTTATATAAATAAATAATCGAACGTTTCGCGAAACGCGCTCGTTTTACGTTCGCCGTTCGGCCGTGTACGAAGTGTAGTCGTCTCATATTAAACTCGGCCGAATCCGAGCGCCGGTGTGTTGGACAGGTGCCGGCTTCGAACTCGGCCGCCGGACCGTCGGCGGGGCCATGGAGGTGAAACTAAACGTTCGCATTACGGCCCCAAAATATTTCGAAATCGCTCTCGCCGCGACCGAACAATCGTATTAATGGCTCCGAGCTTCGGTATTGCGCGTACGTAACCCCTTGTTTCGCCCTCATATTTGTACAATAAATACGTCCCGTCGGCATTAGGTCAGGCGTCACGGCGGTATCGTCCTCACCAGCGGTTTCGCCTCCGACGTTGGCCCAATTACGCAATAACAGGTTTACAGGACGCGCGAACGGTCGTCGAATGAAACGTCTCGAATAACACCGCCGCGGTTAATGGATCGCGGGAAACAATGAACTCGCCGATTCTCGACGGAGACTTTCGACCGCGAACTCCGTCGTCTCTTATATTTACACCACTTGTTGACGTTTTCTGTTTTATATCTTCGACCGTAATTGTGTTTATCGTAGCCCGGGCGCGTGCGTTTTCCTTTTCTTTTAATCGTCACAAGAGTATCGAATATTTTATCGCGCGCACAATACCAGCGCTAAATGTTCGTCAAACTTCGGGGAAAACAACACAACACACGCGTATTATTATTATTAGAACGTTGTGTGTGTATGGTGATACGGTAATGTCGTTAATTCGTATTGTAACGTTAAACAATTTACCGGCGTTTGAGTACCGGCAATAATAAAATCGTTACGCGACAATGCGCATTGTGCGAAATCGACGCGATTAAACGATAGCGTCTCGTTATATCATTTTCTTTGTTACGGCGCCGCGTCCGCGCGACGATTCTATTACAAAAATTAGCGCGCGCGGACGTTGATAGCTAGTAACGCTATCGGGCCCGGATGTTGGCGCGATAAAAACGGTACGAAAATCGAGCGCTTTTTCGCGACGGCCGATCCGAAAATTGCGCGAAAGAAACGTCGTCGTCGTCCGGGACAGGAGACTCGAACATTTTCGGTATTCGTGAAAATACATTCGCGGCACTTGGTTCGCGAGGGTTTTCCGCCTTGATAATTATAAACACGGCGAAAAAAGATCGCCGGCGCGTTCGAAGTATTTTCGCTGTACACCGCGACCCCCGAATACGTATTCGCCGGAAAACACTCGATTTTTTAATTAAAAACGCACGGCGCGAATCTTCGCTTTCGTCGGCCGACGGAAAAATATTGTCGGGGCTTTAGTTAATTAAAATCGATCGAAACGTTTTATCATCGCGTATGGGACGTGCCGAACGAGTGTAAAGTAAAAATTGTCGACGATCGTAATTAAAACGAAATTGTTTAGGAAATTACGGCGCGCGCGCGATTTGTTCTTATATATACGAATAAATACGCGTTATTATCCGCGCGCGTCGGCGATTCGATCGATCAAATAAAAACGCGACGATCGTTCGCTTTTTGACCGTACCGGTAATTCGTCCAATATAATTTGCACACGCGTTACGTACGTCGATTTCCTCTTGTCGAAACGAACGCACCGGCGCTATAATAAACGATCGTTTCGGGTATTTCGTTTCGCGTTCCGTGGCGTTCGGTATTACGTAAAGAATAAACGTGTACCCTATACGCGCGCGTAATGTACGGCTCGGGGTCGCGTACACGGAGCCGGCGGATTTTTCTACCGAATTCGGGATTCGATTAAAGGTTCGTACTCTGGACGGATTGACATTTCCGTCCGAATTCTGAATGTAACCGAGTAGAAAAAAAAAAACCGTCGAAATGTTCGACGCGCCGCTGAAATCGGATACCCCGAGAGTATATCGTTTCGCCTCCCCCGAGACGATTTTCATCTCCGACGTAACGACGTATTACGGATACCGAATAATGGCGGCTATGGAAGCGACGGCGGTGTACGCTCGAGTAACGTCGACGGCACCGAATCCGGCGGAAGCGGGGCGCGCGTTTTTTTTCGAACCGATTTATTTTCGATTTCCCCCCCTTCCCACCCCGTAGAATTTAACGGCGATCTACGGCGTGGCCTACGGAGCTCGGCCATCGATAACGACTCGTGCGCGCGTTGTCGACGACGAGACCGTACTGGCGGGCCGGCTACAATCTGTATTCGGTGGCAATCCCACGGGCGACGGTTCCGACCGATTTCGTACGGACGGCAATCGCGTCGAATATTAGTCGGCCGGGCCGCGATAATTACGGCGTATGATTTATTTAAAACGGCCGCCGCGGTCGTTGTTCACCCTCCGTTTTCTCGCCGACCGTAACCCGGGCCGCCGTGTCCGCGGCAGACTGTACGACGACGCCCGGCACACCACCGGCGACTTCTAGTGGATTCTCAACCGCCGCCGCCATCATCAAAACCCCATCGTCACTCGCGAACACTCGTGTCAAACTCTAAACCGCCGCTACCACCACAGCGCGACGCAACGGCCGTCGGTCGGTTGCGGCGTAAGTACGCGGCACGTGTGCGTGCGCACGGAGACGGCACGGTCCCGCACGCGCGCGGATTAAAAAACGGAACCGCGGTAAAAAGAACGATATATATATATATTCGTCACCGGGATCGGTCCGAACGTTTTCGTCGTTTCGGTGGCCGACTCCCGTCGACCGGGCGAAAATTTCGCGATTATAACGGCGCCCGTGAAAATCATTTCACCGTGAGTATTCCGCGGCCACGTAAATTCATAAAACGGCGATATAATAAGAGTATTTACGCGATGGCGGTAGATAATTTGTACACCGTCGCACGTTCAAACTGGGTATGTCCTATTCTCATTATAAATAAGCGCGGTACACTCACGAAGTATATATTATACCGTGTCCGTCCGTAATAAAAGTCAATTCCGCTTTTCAATATTATCGAAATGTTTTGGAAAGTTTTCGCTCGTTTTCGTCATTCGGGAAGAGTGTTTCCCGTTGTGCGTTTGTTCGCGAAAGTTCCCGGAACATTTCGCCCGGGCGACTTCGATTTCGGTCGCGTGAATCGATCGACGGCTACGGAAAATCTCCGTAAATCCGACGCGTCCCCGCGTGAATGTCGGTTTGTTTGTACGTAAACACGACCGCGGTGAACAATTTTCGTAAGGAACGACGAATCGATAAAAAAAAAAACACGAACGTAGTAATAAACCTACGCGCGACTCGGGCGAGTTAAGCCGAGTAACGTCGCTTTACGGAAGGGGGGAGGTTTATAATATGCTAGGACCGCGCGAATTCGTTTCGCGAAAATGGCGGTAACGTTTTTCCCCTCCTCGCCCCGCATTACATCCCATCCGTTTCGTAATATTATTTCACGTACGTCTGGCCGCGCGACGTTTCGCGGCGAGATAACCGCACGAGATAAAACCCACTTGGGTCGTCGCGAACCCCGCGCACTCGAAAACGCTGTACACGGCCGCGTGCGTATTTTTATCAATCGTACGCATCGCGGAATACGCGGGCGAGTCGTTTTCGAGCGCCGACTGCCACGTACGGTCCGCCGACTAACCGTGTTCCGAGGGTTGTTCGAAATTCCAAACTGAAGGGGGTACGATTTTGACGGCCGGACGACAAGAGCTGACGCGTATCGTTACAAATACGTACGAACTCCGGGCCCGATACCGCCGATGACTCATTGACGACATGTAACGACGTAACGTACCGGTGTCGGTGTGTTGCGCGCGCGGCGTGTAGTTCCGTCTTCCCGACTGGACGAACCGCACAATTTTCACGCCGCTGGCTGTGGCCTCGATGTGTACGACGAGACGACGGAAAAAAAATTACTATAGTCGGCCCCGCGGGATACCGAAATTTCGAGATGCCGAGCGCGGCTTTGAATCGTTCGTTCGTACGGGAAAAAGCACGAATTCTCGAACGTCGAGAAAAACGCTTTTTTGAACGTCGTGCCGATGATGGTGCCAGTGAGTTTAGGGACGATAACGCGCGGATATTTATCTGTCGCCGACAATTGTCGTCGTGTTTAAATTACTCAAAATCCGTCGTTACAATTGAATCGGACAATCGTAGGCTAGAAATACCGTAAACGATTCGCGTTCGGCCGGTACGTTGGCGTAATTTCGTACCAAAATTAGTGTACGTTCCTCGAAATTCCCCGTCAGGCGCGCTCAGTTTCGGGGGGGGGAGAGTAAACGAAAGTGCGACATTATATGGCGAACGCGGACGATTCAAAAACAAATTTTGGGTCGATCGAAATTCGTGTTGGATCGGGGCAAGTGACACGGACAACACCTACGTGTAACAGCTGTCGAATAAAAAAGCCCGTCGTCATTTTACCTCGGGCTACTCCCGGCAATGACTCATTGGCAACCTACGTACATACACACGAGCGTGCGTTTCCGTTTCCGACCGTTTTCGGGATCTTTCCCGACGGATTCCTCTTCACGGTGCCCCCACCCCATTCCCCACCGCGGGTCGTTCCTTCCGCCGTCTTCCTTTCGGGAAATCCCGAAAGACGATATAATTACGTTTCCGCGTGAAACCGATACGCGTTCGTCGGATCGATTAACAATATCCGAACAATAAATACGGGACGGCGGCGATTGAGGCGCCCGCGAATCGGTGGCCGGAAACGTCGATTTAATTATCGTCCGACGATATCGTGCGGGCGCGGTTAGGCGTGTACACAACCGTTGTGCCATGAAATGTTTGGAGACGGTTAAAATGGGGAGGGACGTTTTTTCGAAAAACAACGGTGCAATTATCGAAGTGTATCCTAATCAATAAAACTTTGCGCGGAACGAGCGTAGCGAACGTAACAACGAATCGTCCCGTTCCCCGAGTACGACGTTTTCGCCGCGCAATCGCAACAATGAACGGACGACGAACGAACGAATTCGTTTCACGCGATAATATTTCGCGTCCAACGTTCGCGTTCGGGCGGCTTTTACGACGACGAGCGTCGCGTACACGATAACGACCCGGCGCCATTTTAGCGAAAACACGACGACGTAACACCGACCGGGCGCTACATATCATACATATAATGGACGACGGGACGCGGCCGTAATCGCTGTGACTGCCGGTGCCCGAGTACGTTGGAAAGAAAGCGATTGGCGTAACAAACGTGGAGCCACGTCGTCGTCCTGTTGGATTCGTGACGGACGCGTGTACACGCACGTGAAATCGCGAAACTCGTGAAATCGTCACGAAGTATACATTGGCCGTCGTCCGTGTCGCGATTCGATAACGCCATTCCGTCGACATGCCTCTCCCCGGCCTTTATCGCGCTCACTCGCCGTTTTGTTTCTTGACCGACCGACTGCGTATTCTCGTGCGCGTCCCGTAGACAGAAAGCCACCGATCGTGCTCGTCGTTCGTTCTGACGGTATTCGAAATTAGTTTTACTTAGGCCGTTCACGGTAATAACGCGAAAATCGAAATTCGAAACTAATCGCCGATTGGAGACACGAATCTCAGTGTCCCAAGTAGTTCATCGTTCATCGCGTCGACAATATTGTTACCGATTTCCGTACGATCGTTATCGTTGTTATTCGATTTCTCCGACCACCATAAATACGTAATTTTCCCGGAAAAAAGAACGGAACGTAAACGACGCGAAACGTTTTTGAAAAAAATCGTTTTACTTATACGTTGGCGCTATTCGTAATCCGACTATCGAACGAGGGAACGGTAAAGTTTCGACTTTACGTACAAACGTAATACGAAAATAAAAAACGTATTTTCGAAAGCGAAATCGTTGTAAGGCTACGTTATTTATAGTTCGTAATTGACGAGTTCGTTCGATGGTTTACGAAGAGCGCGGCAGAAATCGGTAGAAACCGTTCGTGACAAAAGAAAAGAGTTATTAATTCGAATAACATAGCGAAAAACCGGGCGTTTATTATTATTTCGATGGCGGGCCAACGCCGAGCGTTCGACGTACAATGTGTTACGATAATTGGCGCCGCCAATACGTTTAATCGAAATTTCGATCGCGATATTCCAATCCGCGGTGTCTCCGTATTGGCCGACGAATTCGGATCACGAAAGGCACGATCGCTACCCGTTGTCCGTGTACGGTTTTTACGATTGACCGGTCCGAATTATCCACGGCCTCGGGTAGTGTAATCGAACGTGGCGCCACGCGACGTCGTCCCGGCGAACGTTTCGCGACGGTCGGCCGCCACGCCGTAGTCGGTGGGCCTCTTCGCGGCACGTGCGAAACACGTCCGACGGACGGACAATAACGACGGCGCGTTAAATCGTACGCCCGGCCGCCGTATTTAATATGCGGCGGCGGTCGTCGGGCGCACAATGCACGGTCCGTGGACGGACAATATCGTTCGGACACGCGTCGGCGGCGGGGAGGGCGCACGCGACTTTCGCCGCCGGCCACGAATCCGTTCGCGAATAATCCCTTCCGCCACCGACGGCGTGGTGTACGGCCCGACTGTACCGGGCACGTTCGCGCGCCCACTGTTCGGCAACAAAAAAAAAAAACGGACGTTGGGGCTATCGGTCGGGTGTTTCGCCGATTCGTACGAATTCGTCGTACGGCGCCGTGCTGTCCTCCCCTTGCACTTACAACATCACCGACCGTTTCGTACTCGGCGAGGTCGCGACGGGTCCTTCGTTCCACTTGCCAATTGGCGAACCACGTACGGCCACCACGATCCCGGGTCGTGTAAGTACTTCGCGAATATTCCGTCGATGACCGAACGATTGTGCGCGCGCGCGCGAAATACCGGGCGAAATTCGACCAGAGCTAAGCCGTTCAAAAGTCGTTAAGGCTTTGTCGGATTGTCGCAAGCGGCGTCGTACGGTGACGTATTTTTTGCTCGGACGCGTTTCAGTTACGCGCGCGTTTGATTCGCGATACACGAGGGAGACGAGAAAAAAACGGCCCGTAGACAAACAGAAAACCACGACTGGCGCGAGCGCACACACACGCGTGTGTGTTACGTATACACATAGCACGGGCATTGTGTACGACCGAGTTCGTTGGCGTACATGGATCGTTCAATAACGAGCCCCCATCGGGGTGCTCGAAAATTATGCTCCGTCGCCTTTTGTTCGAGTATAAATCGAAAAAATCCCTTCCGCCCGCCGTTTTGTTTTGGTTTTTTTTCATCCTACTTTCGTTCTGACCGACCAGACTACGAGATGCCCTATTAGTTAATAGAAAACCTAAAATCCACTCGTCGTTTATACGTTTGCGCGTATATATGTGATATAAGTATATATTATGTCGTAAACGCGTTATTCGAGTGAGAAACGGGCAAAGTACGTGACAGAGTAGGCTAGAGAGGGGGGCTGTGGAGGGGCGAAAAGAGCGGGTTGAAAGGGAATATAGGTGACGTAGGGGAAGGGACGACGAAGCGGCGGTGTACGAGGACGGCGACGATGACTACGTCGACGGTGAGCGGTGGAAGGAGAAAATCGACCGGCGGCGGAGGGACCAGTGGTGGAAACGGGGATGGAAACCCCAGCTGCAGCTCAAACAAATGAATCGTAACCAAAAAGGGGTCTGCCACTGTACGTGGCTGGTGCCGACATTAATTAAACCAAACATACACGCGAGGAATTTCGCAAGAACGATTCGGCGGAGGCAAAGGCGGCGGCGGTGGTTCAGCCCACAGCGATCGGCCGCGCTTTATACGCGCGCACACGTGCGCGTGCGCGCTTCCGCTTTTTTAAAAATATAAATTAAAAAACGGGTTGCTCGCGCGGGGACCGCCTGGGCCCGTGCGGCAGTCCGTCTCGGGCGCGCGTTTATTCGCGTTTAATAGCGGCGTTCGGTCCACGTTCGCGGCTTAACGACCGGCTCCGGTATACACCTACCGCGCGGTATTTACCTGACGGTATACGCGTTGCCCATTGCGCGGTAATTCCGTCTTACGGTCGCGCGTGTAACGTAATTACGTAAACGGTACGCGCGTAACGGTCGTTCGGTTCGGCCGCGGAATTTATCGCCGCCGCGTGTCGTCGTCGTCGTACAAACGACGGTCGTTAGCGTGTTTGTGGGCTTTTCGTAACGAACGATCACCGTGTACGCCGCGTTCCCGTATCCGACGATTACGTTCGTACCGACGACTCGTTTTAGGCTAAACAACAAAACGAAGTACGGCACGTAACGGAGTTTAAACTATTTTCACATTGCCGCGCCGGCGTACGAACGATATATCCGAGAATATTAATCGACTTGGATTTCGGCGCGCGCTCGCATCCGTCCGGTCGTATTAGTCGGCCGAAATTATCGGTCGGAATCCGCCGCGTCTTGACCGTCAGCCCCGAATAATTGGCGGCCCCGCCTACTGCCGCCGATTACGGGCACCGGACACCGATCGAAGCTATCGACGAAATTATACGGTCTCGTTCGAATAAACGCACACGTAAATAACACGACCGCGACGTTCGTTCGGACGGCGATATTGCCACCTACGCGTGAACGTGTAATAACAATAATTACGATCGACGCGCGTGCGTGTCGGCCGTCTAAAGGATCGTAATTTTCGTTCGTCCAGCCCTCATTTAGAAACGCCATTTCCGGTGGTCAACGTAAACGAAGGCCCAGGGCGGACACGCGAATTCCGACCGGCCACCGTTATCGAACGGGATCGACGAATTCGCCGTAATTAACGTATTTCGCTTTTTAACTGACCGCGCGAACTGTTGTTCGTCCGATAGTAAAACAACTAGCCGATTTAGCGGCGACGGCGCGTCGACTACCACAACCGCGGTACCGTTTATAGCGTTCGAGAACGTACGGAGATACCGATAATCGCGCTGTATAGGTACATTTACCGCGGACGAATACGCGTATATAGGTTCCCATTTATCGTACCCGTCGTGATATTATTATCGTCGTCGCTAAACACGTTTCGCCGGCGACGATATTTGTCGACTAGAAGCCGTTGGTAGACGAAAACGTATTATCGGTGTACGAAAATCGAATAACGGGCGCACAGAGTTCGAACGGACTACGAAAAGTCACCCGACTGTCTGATGTGTCTCGAGTTCGGCCGTTTAGACGGTTGGAATGCGACGGGCGACGAACGTTTCGCCGAAAACAATATTCGTTTAGAATAATAACTAGGCGAGACTGATATTTTCGGTTCGTTCGGCCGCCACCGTCATATATATATGACCACTCTAGTCCGCGCGTTCCGACGGGGGAGTTTTTTTTTTTTTGAGCGAATTATCGCCTCGTTAGAAACGTACGGGAGTATGGAGAAAACGAAACGTCTACCGATAGACGACGCGTGCATGGATTTTGACGAAACGTCAATCGAAAAAACACGGGCGATCGATGGTGGTGACGCGGAACTTTCTTCGGCCGTCAAGGAAAACGCGAAACGTGATTGTTCCCGACGATCGGATACGTCGAATAATTTCGGCGTGCACGCGTATTATTCGCGCGTACACACACACACACACACACGTTCGTTAAATAAAAGCGCGTTCGGATAATAGTTTTGACGAGGTGGTGGTTTAAGCCAAATAAGGAAAAAAACTGCACAATGGCGCGCCTAAATAATGGATTTTATAAAACGTCGTTTCCCCCTAACACGGGCGCGCATATACGCGACGCCATTAAGAGCAATTACACCGATTCGACGGCGAATTATACACACACGCGCGCGTGCGCAATATATAGGCGATACGCCGCGCTCGGTGTGCCGCCGTCAAATAGGAAAATTACTCGACGGTAATTATCCGACGTTCGGGCGAAGCTTTGTTCTCGAAAAAAACGTCGGCGGCGTATTTTTACCAGCGGCCTTTCCACGAACACGACGACGACGACGACGACTTAACGGCGCGCGAACCGTTTCGACTGACCCTGCCGTCGCGCGCAGCAATTACCGGCCGGCCGTCCCGAGCGTGGTTTCGAATGTCGGGCCGAAGACGTTTCACGTAACGCCGAATACGGCACGCGGTTATACGAAACGATCGAAATAAGACGCAGCGACCCTGGTGTCGGTACCGGGCACGAACGGGCCGATTTCGAAAATCGGTTAGTTACTTACCCCGGATACGAAAATACGTTTCTTTCCGTCGGGTCACGGGGGGGGGGGCAAATGGAGAATCGGCACATGTTCCGGTGGTTTCGCCGGTTGGAAAAAAGTACCCGGGAAAACGCGCGGGGTTTTTATAAAAATTATATTTACGTACGGTATGTACGAACAATTATTTTTTATTCGTTTCGTATATGTACACGCGCGTGTGTGGGCGCGTATGTAGCGTATACAATTTGGGCGTAATCGAAACGAAAAGCAAATATTAATTCGATTCAACCCGTCCGCGGTATAAATTCGATCGATTCACGTAAGGCTCGCGCGAATAATAATGTAGTAAGGTACGCGCGCGTTGTGTACACCCGCGGTGTTTGTGTAATTCGTCATTCGCCGTTAGCGAATTTCTCCGTTTCGATTTCGAAAATTCCTCTCTCCCCTCCCCCCCCCGGCACGAGTATACTTACGTGTGTATGCGCAGTCGAACGACGTTTCCGCGATTTTCAACGATTTTGTTCACACACATATTCGGGACGGCGCGTGTGCGTACAGCTCGCGGACAATAACAAAGGAAAGGAAATTATTCAAAATCGGTAAATATTTACCGTTCGAACGCGCGCCAGTGCGTTACACGGGTCCGGAAATAGTAACGTGGAAATGCGACCGCGCGTTAATTTCGCGGTACGCGGGTTGTACGATTCGTTTCTCGTATTACGTTCGTTTTCGACGCGTTCGCGGATTTTCGGGCGGCAAACGGAATATTCGACTTGGTCCGTCCGGCCCAATCGCCCTCCCCAACATGGTAATTCGAAAACTGCGCGTTTCGCGTTGGTTTCAAACGTTCCGAGCGATGTACACGGACGGATGGTTTTTTTACGATTCCGGATTATCCGACGTTTTTGGGCGCTTCCGGTTTTACTTTTCACAAAAAAACAAAAACACCCGGCGACCACCAGCGTATTCACGGTTACGAAAATTCGTGACCATACGCGCGACCGGTTCCGTTGGAAGACGAAAGTACGTCGTAAAACGTTTTTTTTTTTACTTTGTCCACCGTATTTAGTTCGATTTTCGGATCGACCGAATTTCGTCGAGAATGGTCGAACACAACAAGTCTGACCACGTACGACCACCGGCACCACTCGAATTGATATTTACTACGACCAGAAATTGTCACCGGGAGTCAGTCGAGGTTTGCCGACAGACAAACCGAACGCGTTTCGTTAACAGGTCTCCCGAAAAAGTTCGATACCAACAGTGGAACCACTGCGGACGACGCGGCAATCCGTTCGCGATTAAATATTCGTGAATTTACAACTACCGTACGTAAAATATATACTCGCCGTTGTCGTTACCACGCACCCCTTCGACGCCAAAACTCTAGCCCATGTAGGCGTGTTCCGGTCGTGGTATGTGTTGTTGTTGTTGCTGTAGTATGGTCGTCGACAACCACCGTTGGCACCGCCGTCGCCGGCAGTGTACGTAAAATACGCGCGCGCGCGCGCACACACACATTTATTATTTCCTCGTCGGCCCGATAACGATCATTATTCGTTACCGACGGACTCGTTGGCCGAACGTTCGAAAAATCGGTACGCGAACGTAATAATAACGTCGGCGGCGGTGCCGAAACGGAACTGCGCCAATCGAGACTGTTGTCGTCGCGCTTTTACGGGCCATGTTGCGAATCCGTTTTCCACCCGAACGAACGTCAAAAATACACAAACTTGCGACGGTTCTGTACACGCGACGTCGCGAACCTTCGGTTGTTTTTTTAAATTTCCCTCGAGACCGTAAATCGTACAGCCACCGGGAGGGAGGGAACTATCGTCGTTGACGTGTTCGCTCGATCTAAATGTACGATTTACACTCGACGACGACGCACACGGAAAACCGTGTAAAATTTCGCACGAATTTACGTAAAATCGTCGAGTTTATTCGCCCGGGTGTGTCCCCCCCATATCTTTCGTCCCGTCGTTGTTCCGTTTTTTCCTCTTTCCGAACAACGCGAAAAACGTATGGCCCCGAAGTCCGCGGGCCGTTTCGCGCGCGACACCGTTTTTCGGCACGGACTTTGGCCGCTGTTCCCGCAAGCCCGTCGTCGGTCTCTTCTTCGTTTCCGGCGGCACAGACGTAAAGGAAAATGAATAACCGGCTCTGGTCGCGAGCCGCCGCGTATTATAATTTCCGTCCAAGACGCGCGTGTACGTACCGGTAGGTGTAAACTATGATTAATTTCGTGAGTACAATAACGATTTACGGCGGCGAAAAACAACAACAACCACTGAAACGGAACCGAAAAGCGTGTGCGTGCTTGCTTGCTGAGGACGGGCGACACGATAATTACGGAGTACGCGTATACAACAAACTACCGTATAACTAAGCCGCGTTCGTTTCATTATTCGTAACGAAATAAAAACGCGACTATATTAACCGCGTAATGTGTTATTTAATAACAAGTGTGCGCCGCCGCGCGGTAACAGTTGCCCGGGCTTTCAGCGTATAATGACACGGTCGTATAATAGAATTCGTCGCCCCGTTTCGCGGGTGTATCCTTAACGTACGGTAATTACCGTTCCGGCGAGTTTCTTTACCACCACCATCACCGTCATTTACAGCCGGCCCGCGTAATCGAAAACGTCGAACGCGCTTTTAATGCTTCTAATCGCGTCGTTCGGTTATTGACGCGGGCGGACCGTGGACGACCACATATTGTCCCGTCGGCGGCGCTTTGGTTAGCGCGCGGGTTCCCGAATCCTAACGGTGACGAGACGGACGGAATGGAAACGACCGTAACGCTAGTGTCAGGGCGGCAGGCGGTTGTGAAGGATACACCCCTGCCCGCCCATGGCCGGAAATTCAGGGACCGTCGTTTTTCGAACAATTATGGCGACTGGGCTTACGTTACTTCGAAGGGTCGAGGCGAGTCGTTATAAACGTTTCGAAAATTTCGAAGTTTTAAGTATTACATTCCGAGTTACCGAACGGCGATTACGATTTTCGTTTTATAATTTCCGGTAAAAATAACGAATTTCGCGATTTTTAAACAAATAGTAATATATACGCGAATTCCCTAACCATCGTTTGGTTAATAGCACGCCAGGTTTTACCGATCTCTAGTCAGAAAACTCGACGATTTTTTTACAGAACGTCTCAGTCCCTTTACCTCCGAAAAAAATGTCCAAATACGCCTGTACTAAGTGTGCTGTACCGCACGCCAAGTACCAGACACTATGACGAGCTCCGCTGGACACGTACAGCCCAGCCACCCACCGCAATATTCAAGCGACCATACATCCGTATCGCGCGCCCAATTACGGTACGCGGTCGTACATCGAGTTGTTCATCCGCGATGGACGTTTTCTTTCACTACGAACGCGACGTTTACCCGAACTTTCCGCCAGAGTTCCGTCCGAAACGAATTGTTTTTTTACTCTACGATAAACGGTTCGATTTTCGTATTAAACCGAACATAACTGGAGCGTGTGCACACGGACTACGTATCCGCGAACCGGTATACGTTGAACAATGATCACACACTTGAACGATCCGATGTGTTACCGGTCGTAGGTACGGCGCGCCATCGTGTACGGAACACGCGCGAAGTCGTATTATTAAAGTTATTAAATCGCCTACCGATAGCCTGTACCGACGTCCGGTCGCGCGACCCGTTTTCACGTTCGTTCGTCCGAGGTTCGCCCGTTCGTAAAACAGGGATAACGGCGCGTGCCCCGCGATTGTATTCGACTCGAGCGCGTCACGCCCGGGCGGGACACCGACGATTTCGGATTTCGTGATCGACGAACACACCGAATATATATCGCTACCAGTACGCGTCATAGGTGTCGAGATCGTCCGACTCAAACGTAACCCAATTTTTAATTTCAATTTTCGTCCCACCACGTGTATATCGACGCTCGGTCGACATTAGCGCAACTAGTCCGGGTTAACGTGTTCCCCGCGCTGATTATCCGGCACGATAGACGGACGTGTGCGTAATGGGTTCCGTCGACGACCCCGACGAAAACGAGAAAAACGAGAAGCTATTACGGCGGCCGGTGCTGCTGCCCTCGATGATGTGGCGGGAGGAGGGACGGATTGCAATAAAAATCGCCATCTCGCGCGCCTCCGGGTCATCATCGGCGCAATAAATAAGTACGAAATGACCCCCGCGAGTCGCGTGTCGTCCGTGACGGTCGACGGGGGTCCGTTCCCGGTACGGAAACGGCCGACAGATTGTCGAAAGCAATGTTCGGGCCGACGATGACGCGCCCGCTTACGCGTTACAAGGACCCCGAGCGAGAGAGAGTGATAAAGGGACCTTGACCTGGGTCCGATCGAAACGCACGCGCACGTATGTATAATATATATATATATATATTGTTCCCGTGGGAAGAGGGGCATATGATGTGCGTTACGTCCGACCGGATAGAGACAGAGGAAGTAATTCGGGAAAATGAATCGTTTCCTAAGTGCACCCCCAACCACCCAGACCGGACAGATATACGTACATATTATGTGGACGTACAGCGCGTTATCGGATACGTCGCCGCGACGCGTTCACCGCCCAGCCGGCACCGTACGGCGAAAGGTCACTTAAAAAAATATCGTCCGACCTACATGGGCCGAATACGCAGCCCTCCGGGCGAGCCGTGTTTTTTTTTCCCCTACTTTGGCGTTCCGAATACGTCGTCCCTTTGCACCGCGTTTCGTTTTAATGCGTTTCGTCTGGCCAGACGTCGTCGTATCCCGCGATTAGGTTGGGTCCCTGGTCGGTTGACGGTCACTGGACACAACGATTTTGGACGGTCCGCATAGGTTGGTATACAGGTACGTTATATAAACAAAACCTAACGTTAAACGACGTTCGCCAGTGAATGATTTTATGTTTTCCACGTAGATCAGTATACGTGCGGGCTCTCTGGTCAATCCGTTTTTCTTTTTAACGATAATATTACGGTTTCGAAACGTAATGATCGAACGAACCTTTTCCCGA
This sequence comes from Geopemphigus sp. TES_GeoC_2020, assembly GCA_025469175.1. Lineage (NCBI taxonomy): Eukaryota > Metazoa > Arthropoda > Insecta > Hemiptera > Aphididae > Geopemphigus > Geopemphigus sp. TES_GeoC_2020. Next base: position 28,558 of record JAIPRN010001591.1, read on the forward strand.
AACGGAATTCACGAAAACACCCCCTTAGATGATTAATCAAAAACAATTTTATTTCTTAACCGGCCCGGTACTTCTGTTCCGACCTTCGTCACTATTCTGCCCGTTCCACGTCAATCTCTTCGGCCTACCCTCTTGACCCTTTTGCCACTCGTACGCGTCAGCTGTACCGGAGAGTCCGTCTTCAAAAGTGACGTTATAATCACAGGCGCGTACGCACACGTTCGGGTCCTAATTAAATTGTACAATTGATTAATAGCTGTGTAGAATGATCGGCGCGACAACGAGATTTCAAGAACGGACGAAAGTATCGATTTTCGTTCGTTTCCTTGGCTCGCGCGGATCAAGTTACGTAAATCGTTCGAAACGCAACATTATCGTCACTAACCGAGCGCGTATAAGTGTACGAATATAGAAAGTTATTGGAAGTCGGTGGTACACGCGAAAACGGAACAACTGAGCAGATTTTCACGTTACAATAAACGCGCCAGTATACAATATCGTCGGTACGACGATACGGCCGAATGGACGAAAAATTGTAAAAACGTCGTCGAAATTTTTTTTTTCGTTTATTGTATTTTGACGTTTTTGTTGGCCGTCGTTAAGAATAATTTGGCCGTTCGATTACGACGATAGCCGAAAACGCATAACGCAAATAGAAAGTCACTCGGTAATCGATCTCGCCTTGGGTTCCGGCCGTACTACGTGTCCGATCGAGTAAATTACAAAACTACGTCGTCGTCATGACGGCACCTACCGCGACATTATTACCGTCGTATTAGCTCGATATACGTACGTAGTACGCTGACGAGGAAAATAGAGTGCGTACATTAAAAGCGCTATAGGAGCGTATATTACGACGGGATTTTTATACACTCGTGCAACGTACGCGCATATACAGAGAGCGACGTATTAAGAATACGCGTATGTTCGTGCGTGAGCGTATATAATGGGGGAAAAAAAATTTCCTACCCTATTTTGTACGTTCCGGTTTTCGTTCGTATATACGCGGCGCGTACGAAGTTTGCCGTCGCCAACGGAACGCGCGGATGAGCGAAATATTCTCCCGTGCGGTCCATTAGCTGATGAGTTCGCAGATCGGATAGCGCGCCCAGCCGCCTTCAATCTTCGCCGGACGATCTAACAATGCGTACGTTAATCAGGACGCTATCGCGATAGCTACGAATATATATATATATATATATATATATATGTACACATATAAAAGGGTAAAATTTTCGAAAGTACTCTCGATTCGAAAACTAATCCGAGATTATTGGGTAGATTAGCGTACCGGCAAATGAACCCGTAGGTATTCCGTCTCAACGCGTGGTGGGTGAATAGTTCCAAGTTCTTAATTCGTTCCTGATCCGTAGTCGATACTCTTCCGTTCCTCGCGACTTTTTCCAAAGTGATACGTCACGTTTCCCACCCTACGGTATAATGTAAGTGTAACGGCAATAATCGAAATCGTACGTACAACGAACGTGACAGTCAACGATAACGTCGGTCTAAATATCATTCGAAATACACTATGGCCGGGAACTTAGCCAGAAAAATCGTGCTTACTGTACGTAATTTTCGGATACGAAACGTTACGACGGTCCGCCCGGTAAAAATCTCCTATTCCATTTCAAGTGGACGTACGACGCGCGAACACGCACATTTCGTCCTAAACGCGACAGTGTTCGCGATATACTTCGAAGAGGTTTTGGGGTTTTTTTTTTTTACTCGACGTAAATAACATCTCGAACATCGTCCGTTCGGACATAAGTCACCGTCACCGGGTTTTTTTTCAAAATTAACGCCGTCCGAAATTGGCTCGCCTGGGCTTTCCCGAATATCGGTTAAATGTTTTTCGTTTCGTTAACGTTATTATTCGGTGGTGTTTACACGTTATACTGTATTGTTCAGTGGCCTATGGGAAGTTGGCAAAACGAAACTTATTTAGATGTACGTGATTAACTTTAGACAGCGCGTCGTAAATATTTTACTTCTCCAGTACGCGTCCGGTTACGTATTGGATTAGAAAAAGTAGACGTTTTAACGGAAATTTCGTAAATTGTATTCATTGGCGGGATATATGACTTTTGTTGCGTTTCAAAATGTACTATTTTGGAGGAATATCGTTTTAGAAAATTTTAAAATGACGCTAGCGAACACTTCTCAAGTTTGTGGGATCGTAATAACGTAGGTATTGTGTAACGGTTATACACGAACATATCCACCGAAATAAATATAAACGGTACGGCGGTTGTAAACCGAAATAGGTGAAGGGCAAGGGTGTGATGAGCGAAAAACGGGAAAAAATCACGACGATCGTACACATTTTGGAAATCGCGTTTACGACGAGAAAAACGACTATCGGGTAAATTATTCGATTACGCGCGTGTGAAAGCCGCTAGACCTTCCCTTCCTCCACCCCTCTTAAACAAAAAAAGAAACCTCTTTCGTAGTATAATCGTGAAAATATCGATCGACCTATCCTACCCGGTGGGGACGGACTTTCGCGGAAGTGTATTCGCCCGAGTGCGGAAAAAACTACGTTTACGAACTTAGGGACGGTGTCATCGACAGGTATAACGCACTCCGATGTTCGTATTTGAAATGTGATAATACTAATATGCGTACGGACGTTGACCTGTGGCTCGAGACTCGCGTAAAACGAACTTGATATCGCGCAGCGGCGATTGAAGCGTACGTGCGCGTCCTGAACGAAAAACCGACAGTAGTTTTAATAAAGTTTCGCGGATATTCGTAGCGCGCTCGCGAAACAATTCGCCCGTGTAAATTACACGGTCGAGTGATTTTGTTCTTTCGTACGTACCGAGAACTTTTTGGCGGTTCGAATATTTTGAGTTTACCGCGTCTGATGGTAGTAGTTGACTGTAGTAGTAGTAGTAGTTGTAGTAATAGTATTTATCGTCGAGGTTTCGAAATACGGCGGTAAAAAAGTGTCGCGTGTCACTTTTTCGGTTCGAATAGGCGCGTTTTGTTTCGGCGTTAAACCTTTTTTCGCGTTCACCGAACCGCAAATTATTGCTACAAGTCCGGCGACGAACCATCGTCCCGTATAATATCCCCCTCCTCATACACACCCCGTGTACGTCGCGAACGAATTTCTCCCATCCGACTAACTTGTCCACGGCCTAATTCGTCCGGTACCCATTTGCTTCGTTAAATCAACGTACGTATTTTCGAACGTATCGAAACGGCCGACTCTAATCGTACGTGTTTGACGCGAGATTTTCGCCGTAGAAAAGACTCGATTTACCACCTCGCCCTGTTCGTGAACCACGCGGAACGCCTCTAGCATAAAACACAAAAAACGAATTAGAACGTAAATCGTGTACACCCGCCGTACGGTCGCCCGAAAACCACAAGCCCGTGTAATATAAAAGTTAATATTATTATTGTGTGTACCCCGCGATGGCGGTGTATTATTTAATACGAGTGCGTGCGTGCTGTGTCCCGTTTAATAAGAGCCGGACCGGACTCGGGCTTTTGTCATTCAATTGAACGCGCGATGACGGCGCGGTGCTAAGCCACTAGAACTCGTTTAGGTTTCGGCGACGGGATAAATAAAATAACAATCCCGGCCGCACAATACGAGGCGATTTTCTCCTCCGTCTTAATATACGACGTAAAACGGCCCGGCACCTAAAAGGCCTCGGATCATTCCATTCGACCTCGGAGGCGCCCTCAGAAACGGTCCGTTTATAGAAGCCCGGGAAAATCGCGATTTAATCGTTTTACACGGGGACTACGTACCTCGGACTGTATTCTGATATATATATATATATCTTTCCAGTTTTATACCAACGTCGTAACACGCCAGAGTACTCGGTCGTACCGCTAGGTATACGTGTTTATCGAAAAACCGCTACGATAAATGTAAACCGTCGTCCGTCCCGATTTACAACCGTCGAAATTGTCGAACTAATCCGCACGGACGTCGGTCGAAAACGATATTATCCGAACGGACAAACTGAAACGTATCGTCAACTAATTATATTACCGTGGTATACATGGTCGTAATTGGATTTTCAAACCGGAGCGGTAACGGTCACTGGACGTGAATAAAATGTACAATGTAACATATATATATATATATATATATATTGACCCGAAGCCGTGACGAGAATCGGCTGGACGGTATTTCCACGGAATTATCGTCGTTGTCGCGACGGCGCGCGCAATTAGTCGCGCCAATATAAATGTTCAAAACAAAGAAATCGCGACGCGCGAAACCGTCGGATAATTACCCGCTATTATTTCGTTCCGAACCACCCGGCGTACGGGCATCGCAGTCGAGGAGTGTCCCGGTTTCTGTTTCGTTAAACCGAAACCTGGTTATCGAACACCGTATACGGTAATAGTACGGATTGGTCACCATCGATATGTACACGATCGACGGTAAAGTACGGTAGAACGCGAAAAGTGAAAACGAATACAGTGCCGCCACCAGCAATCAACGCGTGACTCTTACGACTCGTTATCGAAATACCGTAAATTATTGTTCGCGGGCGTTTCGTTGTTGTTAACGACGAATCTCGTGCGTACACGCACGTCGGTCGAACGCGTCTCTTTCGATTTGCACGTGCACCGTGTCCAAGTTTCGGAGACGACCGAATGTCTCACCCGAATTCGTTGTACGCCCCGAAAAGTCCGACGGCGCGCGCGCGCTTTTGTGTGTTCCCGTCCCGCATCTAACGACTGTGATCGCCGTCTTTTGGCAACGCGCGTCAGCGACAGCGGCTCACGGCGTTATTTTTTATTATTTATACCCGGGAACGTTTATTCAGAACGTTTCCGATCGAAAGCACACCTACCTACAGTCGTCGTACCGCGTTGACGAAAAATCGGAATTGAATTCACGGCCCCGCGAAGACAGTCGCGAAAATCACCGGCGCGGCCTATACTCTTAACCAGCAATGTGGAATTTGGCCTCCCAAATTCCCCCCGCCGTATACGTTACAAGTTTGTTTGTCGACTTTTTTACGTATCGGACGACGCGGAAATTAAAATTAATTAGCGATTGACCAATCGTCGGTGTAAGGGATAATGTGGGGGAGACATGGAAGGGCAATTTCACGTCCGTACGCAGAGAACGCTCTCGTCGACTACCTCCGCCCCGCCCCTCGAGGTCCGTGACGCCAGCGCGAATCGCCAGTTTTTCAGCCGCGTGTAGGTACGCGCTGGCGCTGTCGACCGGCGAGAATTTATTGCGCGGGGCGGAAGTTCAGGGAACGGCTATCCCGCGGTCGCGTTATTCCCACGTGTACACTACACGCGGAAAGGGTGCTCGTCCGCGATTCCAGCCACCTCCCGCCTATCACTTCTTCCCGGCGCCCGGAAAATCCACTTGGTACGTCCGGGAGCGAAATTACGGACCCGACGTCCCGTCGAATTTGCGAACGAATAAATCGCGCCCGGTTGATTTACTACCGGCCGTAGTTTTCCCTTTTACGTTAAAACACAGTCGTCGTTTGTTTCGCGTTTTTTACATTTTACGTTTCCGGTAATTCTTGTTCGTTCGTTTTCTAAGCGATTTATCGTCGTTCCACTCGTTTAATCCGTCGCCCCAGTGTACGAAATTTCGCGAGTCCCCGGATCATACGAAACGGTGGTCGCGCCTATCCCGCGAGTTGTTGCCGACTATTGCGTACCGATTACCGTTCGGCGTAGTAGGGCGAAAACGCGTGCCCTTTTTTACCGCGAACTTTCGTAGTTATCGTTTCCACCGTGGCGGGGGAGAGGGAGCCGCGAATACGGCACGATTTTTCTCAATTTCGGAAACCCGTTTTCTTCGGAACCGTTAGACCGTTTTATTAAACGTTCCCGGGGCCGTATATAAAAGGCAGAATCGAATCGATATTATTACACGTTCCGGTACGAAAACGGATTATTCTTCGTACGCCGGACGAATAACGAAACGAGAAAAGGTTTCGAGTTGTCCGGTCGCTCTCCCCTCTCCCACCCACCATACCGGAAAATTCCGCCCCAGTCGTGTACTCATACGTACGGGCGTAAAACGAAGTGCTCGCGTCTTCGCTATAATATATACGTCACACGACGACGATTTGTTATTATTATCATCGGTATTACGTACGTCGCGGTCAAATTTATATACCGCGTTATGGCCGCGGGGCCGGAGCGTGAAATGTACGGTTACGTGCGTGTGTGCGTATTATTATTATCGTTATTTTTACGACGTCCGAGCGCGATAGACGGGTTGTGGTGGCAACGAGTAGATCGAATCATTTTTGATTGGATGTATGTGTGTGTATGTGTGTGTGTGAGTACGTCAAAAAGCTTGAGCTATAGAAAATACGCCGTTGACAACCGTGTCCAATCTCCGTATTTTTTTTATATACACGCGCGCGCGCGCGCTCGCACATTATATAGGTACGCGTGTGTTTCTCTCGGACCTGATTTATTATGTGGTCCTCTGTCCGGCAGGTTATTAGCTACGACCATTATTACGTTTTTTTCCTCCACGCTCGTCCCTGTCGTCCGCGTATAATACTATACGACGTATCTTTATATATACACGCGCGCGCGGGCAAACAATAAACATACGTATCGCGATATATATATATATATATATAAGTGTGTGTGTGTATGTTCGAGAAAACTGTATCGCCGGGTAAAAATACGCTCGCGCGAAAAATACTTGTTTTTTTACCCGACCGATTTTCTCGATACTTCGTTTTCCGAACGAACGACGGACACGGAAACGCGTAATTATCGCGTTCGACGGGGGACATTTTAAATCGTACCCGAACCGTCGTTTAATGGACGTCGAGGGAATTCGACGAGTTCGGTTAAATAATCGCGCCGTTCGAAAACGCGACTTTATCGGCGTTTCGAAAACGTTCCCGAGTTTGCCGTGCGACGTCCGAAACGATTCCGCGGCGGTCGTCGGACACGACTGCTATCGGTCAACGCCACGTTTTCAACCAGCCCAAACTTTTAACCGTAAAAAACGTAATAAACCCGGTTACGTCGAACCGTTCCAGGTTTCCTGTCGATATATCGAAAACGCGTCGTCCTATTAGTAAACGGGCCGCGTGTTGCGGTTTCATACGCGTGAGAAAACGCGCGTTCGTTCCACGCTTTCGTCATGACCATCTCGCGATACGTCGGTCCCGTCGATGCCGATACGTTTTACACGTTAATCGGCGTACGTAACGTCCGATAAACCTGACGGGCGGCAATGATTTCTCGTTTCGAACGAAACGAACGATTCGCGAACCAACCGCATTGGCACGGTCCCGAACGGAATTACGCACAGCGAATTATAGCGCGCCGTTTTCGCAAATCACGAGTCGCGCGGTAAGTTACGGAGTGAAGTTTTCCCGCTATTAAATACCGGCGAACGGTGGTGGTGGTGGTGGTGGTGGTGGTGGTGGTAATCGGTCGAACGTATTTTGAATACGTCTACCGTGGTGCGGCGATAGCGTAACAGTAGTTACCGCACACACCTTCGCGGCTCCCCATTGTTAACGGAAATGTTTGTGTGAAGTAAGTGCTTTGGGTAAGTTTTCCCGTTCTTTTCCCTACTAAATGGAATACGCGCGAGTGTTACAACAACAACAACAACGCGGGGCGCATTTCGCGAAAATTAACGTCCCTTCGTGGAACGAAACCTGAAACTGAACGCGTCCCAATCTATCCGCGATTTAGATTTTCGCGTTGTTCGTTAGTACGTTATACGCGCGCGCGTGTGTGTGTATGTGTGTGTGTGTATGTGTACAGCTCGTGTAACCGTCGTCGTTCAATATAACTCTCGGGTCGTCGTTATCGGTTGTTGGATCAATAAGTAGGAAAGACGAACGGCGGACCTTTACGACGCACTTAAAACGGCACTAATGATCGAACGCACGAAAAACGCGAAACTTCGATAATACGACGATTACCAGCCGCTAACTAACATCGACGTATCAAAGTGTATTTCGTTTGTCTATTGATTCGTCGTATTTTTTTTTTAATTCTATCGATTCGCAAAAACGAAACCGGGCGTTTCGATAAACGTGACGTTTTCGAGTATTCCACACGTCGTGTGACGAAAACGCTGCGTCGATTCCGTTTGTCGTATATTTAAAATAAATTCGTTCGGTTCACCGCCCAAAAATATCGCTCGCTTACGGCATAATCGATCGTCCTAGCACGCCTGCACACACGGTCGGCTTAGTATTCAGGAACAAATGCCAAAGGCGCGTGTACACGTCGTCATGCCCACAACAAAACCGAATCTCGCTGTGGACTACCAACCAAACGGTTATTACAATCGCCACGATCGTATTCGATAATTCCGATATTCGCCGGTGTTTTGATTTCGTACTTCGATCATTTTTCACTTTTTTTTCCTTCGTTTCCCTTGGGCTTTTTATTAAATTTTCGGTCGTCAATTACGTATTATATTCCGTAGGTCGATGCCTCCTCGACGATTCAACGATCACCACCATTCTCACTCTTGTCGCGTTGGCCCGGGCGAGATAACACCGACAAATGGACGGTGGGGTTTCGAATAATTACGACGTACGTTCGCGTGAACGGTCTTTTCCGACGGACAAACGCCATTACACGACGTATTCGATTTCCCGTAGATTGTACACACGTTTTATTAGCTCCGGCGAACGAGACGCGTGGCTCCTTTTATGCTCTATCCGTCGAACAGAACCGCGGATGGTACAAACGTCGATTTGCCGTCGGTTTTACACGCGGAGCGAAGTAAACGACGGCGCTACATGGACGTGTCACCGATCCGATCTACACACGCAATCCGATCAAAATTCAAAATCGAATCCGATCTACGTGATAACGACGGCGGTTTGAACCGACGCGATTATCGTTCGATACCGTCCGGGAAATCGACGCGAACGACGCCAAACGAACGGAATTGCCGTCCGTGCAGCCGGTTGTGTATGAAATCACGGACAATAAACGCAGCGACGAACTGTCATGTAATAATCGCGCGAGTGTACGGTGTGTAATTACACGAAATCGCGCGGCTAATAAGGAAACGACTAATTTCCGGGCGATTCGGTAGTATGTGTGTATATGCGCGCGTGCGCGTGTATACGCCCGAAAAACAAAACACCCCGAACGTAATCGACGACGAACGAATGTTTTCCTTTTCGCCGCGATTATCTCGAGCCAAACTAAAGGGCCGTTTTCGCGATATTATTACCCGAACGTGTGGCGCACATCCCGAACCGGTACGGCCCGAGGATCTGACGGTCCGCGTAAATAGTCGCATCGTACGGTCGTAGCCGTTTCGGGACGCACGCGGCGATACCGGACGACCGTCCGGGACCGTAATCCGAGCGTATCTCCGCGCGTTTTCTGTTCGGTTCGGTTGGCCAGATTCGTCGCGTGGTCGCGTGCGTGACTGACAACAACACGTCGTCGATCCCCTTCGGATATATATAGAGAGAGAGGACAAAATTAATACGCGCGGAAAAAAGGCCGACGGTCGACGTACACTACAGACACGCGCAAGAGGGATGACAGGATACACGGATAGATAAGATCGCGGTGTAGCGCGTGTAGAGAGGGACGCGCACACGCGGCGACACGATTCGGTATCGGTGCCCGCACGACGACTAGCTGTTCGCGAATCTATATATATATATATATATATATATGTATGCGGCGGTGTACGTGATACGTGTGGGTACGGACACGCGGCGACGACGACGACAATGATGGACGAACGAGATAAACGCGTGGCCAACTCTTTTTCGGAAAACTATTGGCGGACGTGTCCCGACGATAACGTCGCGCGGCGGCGTTCACCGACGTGTCCTTGGCGACGGTCTCGAACGGTCCGTGTTTCCTTTTGCCGAACAATCGCGTGGCGGCACTCGACGACGCCACCGTTGCTATTGTGACGCGCAGCGGCCAAAAGGATTCGCGACGAAACGATAAATGGATATGTGTAGTATGAAGGGGGGGGGAGCCTCGAAACGAATTCAGACCCGGACGACGAAATACCGTCGAAATCCTATCCGAACCTTTGAACGGAAACACCGACTTTACGACGAACGAATAACAACGAATTTTCGTCACGCGTTCTCGATATCGGAGCCCGCCGGATTTATATTATCCGTCCTGTGCCGTCGAAATTCGCCGTTCTCGACGAAACTTTCGCGGATTTGCCAACGACGATAATAATAATTACCCTCGGCGGTTTCCCGACTACCAAAGACGAACCAGGGGGTTATAATTTTGTTTTTCCTATAACGCGGTTCGCGACGGGTCTTTGACGATTTTATACGACGGAGGTAACGTGACGTTTATGTATATCACGAACGATTGACCGTGCCGTCCGGAATAACGAACCAGCCGTGGAACGTACGAAACGCCGACTTCGCCACGACAATAGGCCCACTACACGCGGGCGCTAACGAATATTCCGCGTAATTACTAATTCATTCGCGGCGGGTGGTTTAGACCGCCGCCCCACACCCCCGGTAATGATTTTCGATATTGCGAAAAAACGTCCTAGGAAAAATTATAAATCAAACGCGACCTCCGCCCGTTCGCGGGCATGTGCCGCGAAGTTTTCGAATCGACAATGGGACACTCCCTCGTTTATAGCCTCGAAATGCCCCCCGTGTGAAGTCGACAGTTTCGCGCGAAAGGGTTAGCCGATTGTTTTTCGGATGGTTTTTTAATCCGAATTAATTGAGCGGATAATTCGAAAGTTCTTTGTTTAAAAACGTTGTTAAATGGAGCGAACGGCGAATATGTATAAAAATTACTCGATTGGCCGAAATCGTACACGCACGCTTGGCCAATGTCATAACGCAATATTGGAAACGACAACGAAACGCGTGTGCGTGACCGCCGCCGCCACCACCAACCACCATTACCGATACCGACGTCGACAATTATAATATTATATTCGAGTATACCCGCGTGCGTGTGTTTAAACGCGTACAAGTTTAAAATCGTTATTATTACACGGCGCTATTGTTGTTGTTACGGGCTGCGTTCCGTGAACGTTAAAACTTTACGTTATTCGAAAAGTAACGCCGCGTACGCGTTAATAATCTTTTAATTGACGAAACGACCACCCACTGGTCCGGCACGTCCGAGATCGGGCTTCGAAAACGATTCGGAACCGACGCGGAGAATATCATTCGCTTTGACCGGCCGCGTTTATCGAGGCGAAAAATAATAATTTCGTGCCGGCCATTGTTGTCGTTGCATAACACAATAGGACGTCGATACGAACAAAGAAATAATCCGTACGTTTAATTAATACACGCGCGCGTTATCCATTATAACCGTTCACGAAAAATTATTATTATCGCCGCCCGAACGAAGCGTTCGGCCGTGGAGTTTGGTCGTCGTCCAGACGTACACCGCCCGAACGGTGGTCGATATTGGTCACGTATACTATTGATAACGGTAATGTGTAGCGCGGCCCGATTGAGTTCCTGTCAATAAAAGCGAATTCGACAAAACTGCGCACGGCTCCGTGGCGTATCCCCTCTCCCCCCCTCGACATACAGGAGTAAAATCACTGTCATACCGGGTGGATAGGTGTAACAGGCATGACGTTGACGGCTAGGGAAAACCGGCCCAAGAGCCGATATATATATATATATAAGTTCTTTCTCTATGGTTTCGATCCGAAGATTGGTTTGCGACTAACTTCCACTCTTCTCCATTATCCACTTTTCTTTTCGTTTTTGTATCACGTCTTTGGTCCCTTATTGACCGTTGGATGTATTCTAGTTTTCCTATACGATTCCTTTCCTTACACACTTCCTTCTATAATTCGTTTTAACTATCGTGCCATTCCGTCTTTTCACCATACTTCTCCGTAGTAGTAGTAGTAGTAGCAGCAGCTTTCCGCCCGACATTCACCCAAGGACCTCCTTATTATTTATTCCGTCCATCCAGTTCGTTTTTAACGTCGAAAAAACGAAATAAGCAACGACCCAGCCTCCCTCGGACGCGACATTAACGACTTTCGTGTCATTTTGTACGTTCCGTCGCGGTCGCGCTTGGGTTGTGTAAACGGCGGAACACGACGAAGCCGCCTGAACGTGTGGTTTGCCCGTGACAACACGCGAACGAGAGACGGCGATCAATCCGTGAATCGTCTCGCCCGGGATGAGCCGGTCACGAAAGACACGTACCGCTCACGATCGCGTTTCTATCCGTAATAACGCGTGCGCACCCACACACAGGCTATAGGTGTAAGCGAGGATATGAATTATATTGTAATATCGTGCGGAACTCGTTTTCATCATCATCGTCATCCCTGCACACACGCGCCCGCGGTACCCGAACACGCAGCAGCAGCACCCTTTCCCCACGGAGACGGCGGCCGCGGGCGAACCCGCGCGCGCGCGTGTATAATACGCGCGTACAACAACACGCGGGCGCGCGCATCAATTAGCAATTAATTAAATTACAGTTTTATAACATAAATCAATTTCTTCACGTATCATTAATAATCTGTTGTGCTACTGACCCCTCGTCGGCCGTCCTCGTCCCTTTCCGCGCCACTCCGGCCGTCCGAACGTCCCCGGAAATAACGCTCGAGTTCCCTTACAACTCGACCCACCCCCTATCGTCCCTTCAACCACACGCACACACACACAATCACCCCGCGTGATGTTCGCCATCAACCGCTCCCGCGACGCGGTTTGTCGTATTTATACGTATATATGTGTGTATATATATATATAAACATATATGTACGGACGACGGACAAACACACCGTCCGCCCGCGTGTGAACCCGAACACTTGCGTCTGTTTTTCGTGCGAGCGTATTAAATTCGCTATTTTTTTCTTTTGGATATTTTTTTTTTTAATATACGCTTTATATATATATATATATAATTCGTTGGCGAAAGAAGCACGCACCGCGCACACCCTTCACCGATAACCACGTTACCCAGTATTTACCGCAAACACGCACGCACGCACGAACCTTCGGCCGAGGCCCGCCCATTGTCCCTCGGAACGACCTATTCATTCGGAATTTCGCCGATAAATATATAATTACTATTCCATAATTGATTCGTTCTCGACGCTATATAATCCGCGGTTCGATATGCCGCGTAAGACTACGCGTCGCGACACGCCGGACAGGGACAAAACGTCCGGCGAGTAAACACGTGGAACTGCGCGCTCTCCGGGGTGGAACGCGATTATGTCGCGCGTTGGCGGCCGTCCAATAATCGGCCCGTTTGTTATTTCGCTGCAAGCCGAACGCGTAACAAAAAGTCGTCGTTGCCGTTGGTTGTTACGTGGTCGCGAAATTCGCGGGCGTTATTACGACGTACGCGCCACACGTGTGCGCCACCGTGTACGTACCATAACGCCGGGCGATAATAACATAGCGTACGAGACGGGCGGCGCGCGTAAATCAAGTCCGATTTTTCGTCGAGGGGAGACAAACGCGTGGTACGTGTGTGTTCGTATACTCGTTCGCTACACGCGTAATGCGGACACATGTACGTATCGCCGGTTATCCCTCACGGAACACCGCGGGGGCGTTCCGGGATAGTCGTACGTTTCCGAAATTACGAGCGCACGTGCCCGTACGCGGTTCGTGTACGGCGCGCGAATAGAGTGAAAAACGAATTCTATGCAATACCTTTGGGTTTTACGTTAGTGGAAAGACAACGACGAGACTCGGAGCGGTCCCACGGTCGTGTTGAAACTGTCCGTTTTGACGAAACGCCGTGTCCGGTGATTTAACGGAATACGTCGAGTTCGCGTCGACGTCGTAATTTAAGTATATATATATATACGTAGGGTACGAATAACATCGCGACGTAACGACGGTTTCATTTATCCCGTCGTATCCGTAACGTTAATCGATTAACGGGAAATAATTACGGCCGCCGCGAATAACTCTATATATCGTGGGCGCGCGACCCTTTGCGCGAACATTAATCGCGTTATAAATGGGTTGTCGACTTCATTATTCCGACGCGCGATTTTATATTTCCCAGTACGATAATTAATAACCGTTTTCCGTCGGACCGGCAAACATTGTACGCTCTCTAAGTAGTAGTAGTAGTAGTAGTAGTAGTAGTAGTAGTAGTACACGTCGAACAATACCCTCGCGTATAACTGAATGTGTCCGCGCGAAAACTATTTTTATCACGCGACGTAATCGCGCGGCTTTTGTTGTTTTTTTTA
>JAIPRN010001592.1:0-42699 GCA_025469175.1 Geopemphigus sp. TES_GeoC_2020
TATATATATATGCGAAATTGAATATAATTCTTTTGAATGAGTACCATATATATATATATAATCAAATCTTTTCAACTATATCTATTACAGTATTGGTCAATATAATTTTCAACGAACGTTTATTTTAAGATCGATGGAATCGAGAAATGATTTATGTATACAGAAACTTTGCCTTATAATCTATGTAATTTTTCCACCAACAAAACTTAATATTGTAAGGCTTTTTATTGTTTTTTTCAATTCCAAGCTTTAATATGGGACTTTAATTTTGACGTAAACGAATTGTTTTTCACGCTGTAGTTCGGATGAACCTAAGCATTTCACGATCATGACACTGACATTTATTACTCGCGACTATGTGAAAAAAATGTAATTTCTTGAAAACACAATGAGCGTATTTACATATTTATTTAATATTAAAAATTCCGAAAATATATTTTGAAAAATATTTTTTAGTATTTCCGCAGTGGAGATTATAATATTATTAATAAATCTGCGTCTTTGGTCTCAAACAGACTAAAAATTCTAATTTTTCTTTTATATCAAAATTCAGAATTATATAAAATTTACCCTTTTACTAAACTTTGGAATACATAAATGTCCAAAACACGAAGTCAAAAGTACAACAATGTCCGTTAACAAAATTCCCTTAAAATAAGTTATTTTAAACCATCCGGTTTTAAAGCCAAAAATATTATATAATTTTGGTTAAGTTTCATGTCTAAAAAATATTTTAAAGATAATATAATTTATCGTAGAAAATCGAATTAAAATAATTCAATATATACAATATTTACATATCTTACCTACAAGTAGTAAACAAACTTATTTTTACAAAATACTTCGAATAATATTTATAAAATGGTAAAAATGTAAATGTCTTCAAAATAATACATATTTAGTGTCATTTTGAATTAACCATAATTTCAGAAAATACAGAATCGCCAAATACATCAGAGTTGTTCAAATATGTATATATATTTGAAGAATCCCGAGGATTTATTAATATATCGTAACGTTTGACGTTCTTATATTTGTTTGAGGCGATTTAGTAATTGAACATTAATATGGTTGGACATTTCACTTTGTGACCTTTAATCGATTAAAAGCTACCGGCTGCAAAAGGAATGTAAACATTTTTTCGTTTTAATTAAACTAGCTATAAATTATCGTCGGGCCGGATTATTTTTTCGTTGAAAAATGCGATTTTAATGGACGCAAATAACGTCCGATAAATCGAACACGATTACATTTTATTAACGCCATTTTTTAATTTACGATATCGTGAATTGCGATATGCCGGAAAAGTATCGCGTTAATAAGCATATTTCGTGGCCGTTCGATCTGTCCGATACGGAAATACGAATAATAGTTACGTTTTAGCGTCGTTTGTCGTTTCGTTACGCATTGCGCATATAATTATTGTTTATTACCAAAGTTTGCGAGCGAAACGAAAATTAAATTTATGTACAGACCGCGAGTTCCGAAAGATTTTTCTAAAAATTACTTAGTCGCCACGTTGTGTATATCATTATGAATAACGATATTTCCTGGTATGGATATTTCAAACGGGATGTCCATTAAACCTGAATAATATTGTTATACGCGAAATGGAATAAATTACCATAGATGGTATCCCATCTGTTCGACGTAGTTTAACTGTTACTAATTGACGTTTATAGCATCCGGGCACTTGCATGGTCCGCTCCTAGTGTGTTTGCCTACACAAGATCGTACGCGTGATGCATTTGAGATTGCATTATGTTAATAAATTTTGAACATCCATCAAATTGATCAATTTAAACGCACTTATATGGATTAATCGTATTTTAGTGCGGTAGTTGCGCTAAAAGGAACTTATATTTATTAGCTCTAAAAGTTGAAAATTAACTAATTAAAATCAAAAATGTCATAATTAGCGTGAAAAAATTTTGATAAATTTGCCGAAAATGTAACTTAATGTTTAAAAGTGTAGGGATCGAAAGTTTAATATAAACTGTTGTATACCTTAAAATCAGTCTCTTGTAACTTTTTTAGAACGCGACGCTTACGAATTATTACGTCTATGAGAAGAAAGCGAGAAATTCCCTACCTTTAAAAATAAAAATTACCTCGATCTAAGCGGATAAAATCTAAATTAAACACCGTCGTATACGACTAACATAAATTTACCACGCTAAGTTTAAAAATATTATTTTGTATTTTAAATATTTTGTTTTTTGTATTTTGTATTTTGTTAAATTTAATAACGCGTTATATAACCTAATTTTAACATTTTTCACTCGGTAATGTTTCGTTTATCGTGTTCTCTGACTTATCAGTAGTCAATAAATCGTGAAAAATATTTAAATCTAAAATTCGATAATATTAGTTCACGTTATCCTAGAAAATGGAACGCGAATATAATGACGCTTAAATTTGTCAAAAAAATGTTTCACACGAATATATGTGCCTTAGGGTTAAGCGAAAAAACGGCAATAATTTGGAATTCGTACGGGCTTTTTCGTCTTTTCATCCACTTATACTTACGAAAAAGATCTAAAAAACGCTACTGGGTATAGACGACGACGACGACGACCACATTCATCGCCACCACCATTACTACCATTAATCGGACGTCAGATTTCGACCTCCGGAAGTGACGGCTTCGCAATCGGTTAGGTACATGATAATAAAATATTACACACGCGCGCTGCAGAGAAATCGATCACCCGACGGGCCATACTACATAATATAACACGACGATAATAATAATAATAATATTCGCCCGACCGTTCCGGATATCCAACGCGCGCTAAGTGCTTTCTTTTGTTAACACGCTACGATATGGCATGCGCATTGTCTCCCCCTCCCCCTTCTACGAAGGGATTGACCGTCGTCACATAACAACTCGTATTAGGGTCGGAGAACGTATCACCACCTACAAAGGTAACCGTCGCGGTAAGGGGCGTTTAATGGAGCCGGGGACGCGCGCCAGTTGGACAGAGTGTACGGGACAAAAATGAGTTCATCCGTCTGATTTCACCTATATTCGTCCAGAAAATCGTCGTTTAGATCGAGATGCGATTCGATTCGATCCCGTGCCGCGTTGAGTATTGTCATACGTTATTCCGATCACTTTTTCCGGACGTATACGTTACCCTAGACGGACCTTGGGAATTATTTCCGTCCCTCCCAAAATTTACTTCCCATCCCTCCACCGTGCTAGTGTACGTAAATCTCGCCATTCGATTTGTAGGTGGACTTAAAAAACCTACGAACGTGTAAATTAATTATCACTCCGCTGATTACCATATATGGGCGGACGTGTGAGTGTATCGCGACGCGTTCGCTTCAAAACGTGACTACGCCTTTCGAAAAAAAAAATTATCGATTTTTCCGCAGCAGGTTGATATCTCCAGAATTTGTTACAACACTCGCGTTAAACTGTCCGGTGACTTCCACGCTCACCACCGTCGTCCTTGGTCGTATCCCATTTCGCCGAACATATTTTACCGCTATTCGTAATACATTATTACCGTTGTGACCGACTGCCAATATAACACCCAAACATGCGCGAATAATAGTATAAAAAACCATTATCACTACTTAACGTTTCGAACGTTCGCCGTTGCGTCGTGCGCAAATATATTCGATTTTAGCCGAATGTTAACCCATGCGAACGCTTTACTACTTACACTGTATATGAAAATGTACAAACACCGTGTTATTCGTTGATCAAACGCTCTATTTCTTTTCGTTAATGCGAATTTGAAAACGTCGAAATCTGTACTGGATTTTTCCTTGTATTGATGCTCCGTAATTTATTACGTTCGTTGTACGTCCACGGAACTATTTCGCGCGTGTAAAATGTAAGTTATATACTACAAATTATAAATCGTGTTCCGAGTTCGTTTATCATTAAATATCAATCGCTTTTTTTACATCAGTATCGGCGTTTTGCAGTTTACTTTAGACAATATTATTTACGTCATAATCATGTTGCGAAATAACAAATATGACGGGACTGAATGAAATACCCGGCGGCAAATAATAAACCGTTTTTACGCTAAAAAATAGCGATCGGACGAACAAAATAGAAAAGCAGTAACAACGACCGTCCTTAATGATTATATAATATGAACTTTGACGTGGGTTAGAATTATAATTAACGAAAAACATTAGACGGCTATTTTTTCTTAAATAGTTTAAATACAGAAAAATCGTATTACCTTAAAAATCGAGATATTGTGCGATGGGAATAAAACACGTGATATTAAATTCTGTTTTAGATATTACTTAACCCTAACCAACGATACATCGTCTTTAAACTAAGTAATCTGATTTTTTTATGTTATAAGTACGTATTAACTAATTAATAACAGACAATTTTCGACTGGTAATTTTCTTTTGTAATTATAAATATTATGGACAAAATATCATAATTTAATGAGTTGGATTAGAATTATATTTAATTACATTAGAATAACGGGCAATGAAATTTCCAATAAAGTAGCCGACCTAGCGACTAAACCAAACCTTGGCATTATTATAAACACAGACGCGCGCACGAAGATGACAGATAATCATGAGTTTGTTTCTTTTGTGTGATATTCCGATATTGTAAATTCTAAAATGATAATATTTATTAGTCGGACACTATATTAAATTATATATTCGTAAGTTAATAAACGACAGGTGTGTAGTTGATTACCATGAAGTAACAGACGTTTTTGTGGTACTAAATGAAACCTAGTATCGAAAAATACACGAAGATATTTAAAAAATATTCGTATTAAAAAAAAAATTATTAATACGACACTATAATTTTTGATAATATTTCGGCTGTAATATAGACTACGCTATATTCGTATTTTATTTATCATGTTTACTTGTATGATGTTACAATCGGATATGTGCATACGTATTTCCAAAGGGGGCGATAGTAGCGTTTGTCCATGATACGTGAGAAACCAAGTCTCCGAAAATATCCCGTTAAAATTCAATTTAAGAATCATCGATTCTTCCGAAATAGTAATATGTAGAATGTTAGTTGACCACGACGGTTTACCTAATATTAGACGAATATCATTTTGTTTTTTTATTCTTTGAACAAAGTAATTATTAAAAAACCTACACTTAAATCGTTCGGCGAATTATTTTGTATCGATAGAAAGTTTTAAAGTTCGTAGCCTATCTGTCCAGACTTGCGATCCGCATATATTTTCGAGCACACGTTAATTAAGACGCAATATCGATGGAAATTAATTATAACTTATAAGTATATAATCAAAGGCCGAAGTGTAATACAACAAGGACGTCGGTGATTCAACTGCGAATCGAGTTCTACACTGTGCCATTCAAATCCCTCCTTAGTCAAACGCGACTTGTTTACCATCGGAGTTGATTTATTTCCGCGTCGTTCTAGACGCCCGTCCTTTATCTTCCCAGACATCAAATCATTTTAAAAGAGTCGTGTACTCCATATATATTTCACGTTTCAAACAATAAATATCATCTCGTATGTCTTACTTTGCGGAAATCGCCGTTCGTTAGAATATATAGAATAAAAACTTCAATTGTTTTCGGTTTTTTATTATTATTGTTTCTCGACGTTTTCGAGGGTTTTATCAGGGACATGTGGGGTCTTTGGCTGTCAATTTTATTCACCGCGACGAATCGTGAAAAGATAAAAAATATATTAATATTACGTACGAAATACCGCGCTTATAATTTCAATTAAATACGTGCCGTTGTTATGTCTTCACTTTTTGTACGCCGATTTACAGTTGGACACGTTGTATATAATAAACACGAACGAACCAAAATTGATACTAACTAATAGAACATGATTACTTCTTTTATAATCGTGCGCGTTAATTTACAATTCCAAACGACAGTTTATTAAGTTCCAAGGTACACAAACAAAAGAATTATGCGTGTAGTTTAAATTTATAGCGTAATTTAAATCGTTACGATCCCTCCTTGAAATATTTATAAGAAAAAGTATAAAATATTCTTTTGTATCCACCATTAATAAACGATAAATATTTTAGAGTTTATCTGCTTAACATATGCAAATTCGTATACGTACTAAAAACGTAAAAATGTCTACAGTAGTCAATAAATTTCCTTTCTATATATTTTTTAAACCGTTCGGAAACCTACATATAGTACATGTTTAGGTCAAATCGTAATATGAAAACTTGGAGAAAAATGAGTTTAAATAAATTGGAATATTTCTAGGTAATATATATATATATAATAAATTCATGAACATATGTATATAAACATTTATTATAAATATATATTTATATAATGCCTATAGCGGGTAAATTATCTTTAGATTGTGATTATCATTTTGGTTACTGACATTTTCTTGATTATTCGACAATGACACTTCCAGGTTTTTCCCTCCGTATCAAGAATGACGATATAATTATCAAATGTATTATTAAGTATAATACGAGTTCAAATTGTACAAATGACATAATTTAATATAAACGGAGAAAGATGAAAATATTTTTCGTGAAAAAACCTCACCTACCACTGAATTGTTTGCCATATATTTTGGCAACCTAACCTAACCGGCCCGATTACTTATTTAAACGCTTCTACACGAGTAGTAAAAACGATGTGCGCAGAGTAAGCGTCACGCCCTAGCCACAAGACTAATTTTTGTAACGTGATGTCTCCTAATCTCTAGTCAAATGTATAATATATACGATTCGTACTTTCTAATACAAATTTTAATCGTTACACTTTTGTATTCGAAACTATAGACGGCGTGAGTGGATTAGTTTCTAATCAAAATTAAGCGTACACTTTCTACTATTTATCATTTTTCACCTAAGAAATTCATGAATTAGAATTCATCGTTAACTCGGTATTATTTTAACTATTCTATTTAACAAATAGCCATGGCGTTAGATTATTGATTAATATATCGGTATTATAAATGCTGATTAATGAGATAATGTTCGTGTTATAAACTTTTATACCTCAATACAATTACATCGAGCAAAATTATTACACAGAACTGTTACCTACATCGTCCTAATATCAACTTAAATGTCCCTTAATTCATGACAAATGAATTCTGTCAATAATTTAGCGAAAAATACGTTATTTATTCTTAATACGCATACATATTACATATTCACGGAAATATCGGATTCCAACGTTGTTTTTGTACAATTTCGATATTAATTTCGATTTTGAACCGTTTTTACAGATATTAAAAATCGATTAATCTAACCTGAATCGAATGTAATACTGTTGACACAACACTTGGGAAATGCGCGTTATGCGTGTATGTTTTGGCAATTCGTTATTACTACGGAGGTAACGTGCCCGGTAGAAGCTATAATTATATGTTTGAGAGCGAATTTGAAGAATGAGAAGGTATAAACTTTGTTGACACTTTTCGGAATGGCAGGTAATCGCGCGCGATTGATTCGTTCTCGACGAGGAAATGCGACAGCAGAGAAGGCAGCGATTAAACAATCTTAATTGTGTTTGTTCAATTCGTCGACGGCCGAAGAGACTCGTATTAAAATATAATATATTAATAGCGCTTGGAATTGTCAATTCGTCCGTTAGACGGCTTTTAACAGAGCCCTCAATTTTTTTTTATGGAAATTGAAACATGTTCATCGACCGGTCGGTGTTTCCTTCCTTCTACCGTCTATTTCCTATTGGCGCCACCAACTCCGTCCATCTACGATTATAATTTGCATATTTGCGGGTCACACGCAGCTGTTCGCTACTCGTATTCAAAGTAGGCCACTCAATTGACCACAATCTGTTCCCAATTTTTAACGGGACAACCATCGTCACGTCTTTTGCCGAAAGATTCTACACTGAACAAGCCTTTATACGATTAATAAATAAGAGTTCCGATAATCGATTTCAAGGAAAAAACCCAACCACGAACATTAATAGCCATCACCAAAAAAATGTAAAACGATAACGAACAAACGAGTCGTATGACATTTATTTCGTTCCATGTCGGGTAACGTACAATTTTGAATAGATCAACAAGTAAATATACCCTCTGTATGTCGGAGATAATTGGATTTCTTAATTCCATCGCTGTGAACAAGTAAAGTTATCACGCTCGATTTAAGATTTCTTCAAATACCGGTTCGTCAAGCGAATCATTTTTCAAATTAGTTTTTATTGTCACTGTTTCAACATGGCATTTGGACATTAAAATATTATATCACCAAAATCATATATATATATAATACACGTCATGTTAATCTTAAACAAAACAATTGTTGTTGAATACATTAATACAATTATGGTTTTAAAATATGCAACAAAATATAGAGATGTGTTTATAATTTGTTATCGTTTTATATTTTTTATCCTTTTACTTTATGTAGAACCGTTAAAACGTCTAAATTCATTCACTATCGTTCTTTTTTCCAAAATTTTCTATTCAATTAAACTATTATATATATTTATGAAAAGACAAGGAAATATTTAGGGCGGAGCGAAAGATTCAAATTCTCCTGCGATATAAATGTAAAATGGCAAATTTGTTATAACTTTATTTTACCAAAATTAGAGTATATATTAGTATAGCAATATATTATCTATGAACTAATAAAAAATATAATCTATTGAAAAACCCCTAATAAACTTAATAATTCAATTGATTTTGTTGTTATATTTTACATGGAAGTTATTTTGGATAAAACTAACTGAATGACAAACTTATAAATAAATGTATAGATTTAGTTTATATAATATGCGTAAAAGTTTTTGAAATGTGGCAAATAAAATTTTAATGTGATATATATCTATTTAACCTGAAAAATTTTACTTATAGACAAAATTATTTTACTATTGAAAAATTATTTTCACTTTAATAATAATTAAATATAAAGATTACCTATGAACTGGCAAATTAAATATAGAACGTTAATTTATAATTATAATAAATTCGATAATATTTTAAAAACTATTTCGTTTCAAAAATTTGAAAAATAGAGTAGTATAATATAGTTAAAATAAACAAAAATAATTACACCTTTATAAATGTTCTGCGTAATTGACTTAAGTTGTACTAAAAAACTAGACTAACGGTAATCAAATATTTCAAAATTTCGAATTAGCAAGAAAAAGCTATGAATCATCAAACGATGACTGGGGAGAGAATAGTGGGCACGAAAAACTGTTAGTCCTGGGGCGTAAAAATTACAAACGCGCCGTTGCGGTGAAAACGTAACTACAAATAGCGCGCAAATGTTTTACAATGAAAAGATAAAACCGAATATTTTTGGGACCTGGGAGAACTCGTCAACCAAGTAAATACGAGTTAACTAAGCGAGTGGTTTAGATAATCTAATCATAGTTTCACGTTTAGTATAAATTGTATACTCTAACAATCGGGACCGACGTCGTGGTGGAGGATAACCAAATCCCGTATGAATAAAAATGCTTAAAGTTCCGTATTCGGTGCATTGTGTTTAAAGAGGAATTTATTATTGTGATTCAAACTCAGGGGATCAACAACCACGAGTATTTTAAGTTAATTGTTTTAGAGCCAACGACTGTTACTACCGCCGCCGCCGACGCCGTCACTGCTTCGGTGCTAGTATAATCTCCCGTAATTTATATAATTTCAACGTTCCGAATAAATAAGTCCGAATGAGTCCGGTGGGTACTCAAAACGATAAGAGGAGGGGGACGAGACTCGTTGGGGAGGATGGTGGTTGGAGAAAGGAACGCGTAGTATTAACTTTTGCACCACTGCGAAACGTCTTATTTGCATTTAAACGGGCCCCACGGTTTTTGCTTGTAATCCCTCCTCTCCTCCCCTTTCTATGCGCGCGCATACACACACAAATACGAGCACACTTCTACATCACCGAACAGTTGGTGGAAAAGCGTAGAACGTGCGGGTGGCGACTGCGAGGGATTGAAAGAAGAAGAATTCTTCTAGCCCGGAATTACCCAACCACCCTAGTATTTGGACTCCATGATTCCTTCACATCGGCAAAGTTTTCAACCGTTCCCATTCCCCAGGAAGGGAAATAGCTTTTATTTTTGGCCGCAGAAATCCACAGAGCGATATATTTTTATTAACTAACTTTCCAGTCCGTCGCTACCAATTATCTTCTCCGGGCAAAGGTGTGCGTCGTAGTGATCGTCGCCACTTCCCGAACGGCACTCCGTTACAATTCGGTTCGTTTTAAAATAATTAAAATACTTATGATTTATCTTATAATAGAATTATAGATGGAAGTCTACTGAATATTTTTATTTTTATTGTTAGAGGTTCTAATATTTTTAATAATATGGAACGGTAGTAGTAGTAGTAGTAGTAGTAGTAGTAGTAGTAGTAGTAGTAGTAGTACGATAGTTTTTGATAACCTATACATGAATTTGAATATTGAATATTTTTATTGTTGACTAAATATTTAGTCCGGACGACAAACTACTATGTATATAACGAAGACCCATATTGTCGAATAAGCTGAACGCCATCAATATGTGCCACATGAATAAATAACTCCGGGTCTCCCAATTCATTTTGCGGTGAATACGCAGCTACACGGAAAAGCACTGCTGCGGATACCAAGAGACTGACTCGAAATGGAGGCGACATGTATCATGTCACTAGTCGTTGTAAAATATTATTGAATTTGGAATATTTATTTGTATTTTTATTATAGTACACAGCGTGTATAATGCGCGCAACGTTCGCTAAACACAAACCACACGGCCAAATATGTCGGAAATATCTCGATATGAAATTTAGTTTGAATAACCTTACGTATTATTTTTGGTTCATTAAAACTATAGGTAAAACCCGGCATTGTAAAAACCGCTGACGAAAAATTATTTAAACGCATCATCCACCAGTTTACATAACGAATACATAATGATCAAACGTGGCGATGAATAAACAATATATTTTTACTTTGTGTGTATATGTGTGTGTATAATTTTAATCGTAGAATTCAATTCGATTTCATTAGTTATATTTTTAAATAATTATCTGGTATTTTCAAAGAAAATAAAAAAAATACAACCATATGGTTTATTTAAACGTTATATTTCGGATATAAGGAGACCAAAAATATAATATTTCAGAAGTCTCATCCAACGTATTTAGTTACAATTTTGATAAGAGTTAAGATTTTATTTTGTGTCCAACTTAGACCGAATTTACGTAAAGACTAATTACAAATTAGGACCTAGCTGTCGTTCTACGTGGACATTATTTGATAATAATTTGTCTAAAAGCGTTTAAACGGTATTTTATAATATATTCTGTTTCGATTAACGTTCGATTCAATTATAATAATAAATAGGTAATAAAAACAGTTACGAGCATGTAACGAGACGTGTATATATATATATATATATATTATACATTTTACGGTATATTTTTACGTGCGTGTTACGCTATAACCATTCGATTTTGTTCGATCACCATAGAACACGTCTGTGTTATAGTGGTATGCTGCGAATAGAGATAATTCAGTTGACGTTCATTTGTAACGGCAAATCTGACAAATTTAAACAATAATTTCAACTAAAACCCCTTAAAAATTTGTTAACTTCGCGATCAATTTTAAAATAACTTATACAATTTACGTTCGTAGTTGCGAGTTTCTCGGTAAATTTCAGTACGTTCGGAATTTACGTATGATACGCGTATACTTCGATTAAAACACATTACCCGGGGTCCTTCACGCAAGTTTGACGACTGAAATTTAACTCTAAGTTCTACCACTGCACTAGTTGTTTATTATGCGCGCATATACATTGTTATGAAAGTCGAAATAGTAAAGTTACTGTTAAGCCAGAAATTTCTTAAACTTAGTGGCGTGGCAACGCAGCGTTATAATGCAATATAATGGCCAAAATTGATTTTAAGCATGAAACGCGATCGCATTTCGTTTTAGGCTCGTTATATAATTTTATACGTATAGCGCTATTATGCATGTAAATATACCTTACGCTTTTACAATTATCGATTGACACGTGTATAATTTATGTGGTGAGTGGGTGATGGTAGGGGCGGGCGAATGCGTGCCCGGACCGCAATATGCCTTAGCGAGTTTCAGAAACATTCACGCGAGGCTATTTGCGCTACGGTATACCTTCTCCCGCGTTGTTGGCAAAGTCCGGAAATAAATCACACAGAAATCGTTGAGTGTCAAATAAACATTCCGCTTAGACGTGGATTAAACAATAAAACACGGCATTGCGTAAATTAAAAATTGTTCAAGATCCGTAATAATTCGTCGCGTAACAAAATAATTAAAATCGTTAAACAAATATAATATTCGGCGCGATAAATGAACGTAAATTTTCAGTAATAAACGCCTGCCGTAGAAAAAAACTCATTAACTCAACATCGGTAAATTTGTCGTGGTTTATTAATAAAAAGACGCTATTAAGTAATTTTTCGTGAATACGCTCTTTCATTATGTTGTTTAGTTTAAAATATAGCGCGTTTTTTTACGACTACGACGATGTTCGTAACATTATTACGGAATAAAATACTTTCATAACAAAAGGTTCTATACGTCGTGAAAATAAAAACAATTTATTTCATACCACTTAGCGTAGAACTTTCCGAAAGTAATAGTTTGTGGTGGATATTATATAAAATAAACAGATAGCTCCCTGACGTATAGTATTTGATGTCAACAGCCATTGACGTGATAGTCAACTATTTTCTTTTACATCGTTTCCTTATAAGAAAACGAAATATACAATTTAAATCGTGTCCATCATGTAATTAACGACGTTAAACCAATTAAAAAGTTCGCGATTGAGGATATGAATTAAAAACGAATAGGTGTATTACGCCAGTATTTTTATGGCGTATCTTATAAACGTTCGATTATTATTGCGAGCGTTTCTCGGTTTAATATGTAACCAACTGTATGTAAATGTGTCGACTGTGAAATTCACGTTACGCGTATAATGTGACTTTCGAAAATTTATTTTATTTTTACACTCCGTAAAAAATTGATATATGGAAATTAGTAAAATGATTTGTTGATAATATTTTGCTCGGTACGTAGAATTATGAACGAAACAAATAGACCGCATTATACGAAAAAAATGTACCAATATGTAGGTCAGTCAATACGTAAATACATGGTCGTAACACTACAAAATACTAAACAAATTTCAATAATTCGTTATATTCAGAATACAAACGTATCTAATCTCCTACCGAATGCTTATGTTTACTGTGACACCGACGAATATACGCGGATAATTAACTATATTTATACAGGTATTGATATATTAAATTGTCAACAGATTTAGCGCCGAAAATAGTTATTTTGTTTTATTTTTTTTAAATTTCTGTTCTCCGAGAATAATATTTACGATAAACGTATGATATTTGAATAGAATTATGTTTACGTCTAAACGTATTTTGTAATTGTTATTCTGAATGGAAAAAAGTTGAAAATGCACGAAGAAATCGCGATTTATTTAAATTTACGAAGACGTTTGAAGAACATTAAGTGAACTTTATTAATGCTAGTGTTTATAAGAATTTACCTTTAAAAAAGTTTTTAAATTACTATATTAACTTTTGAAAAAGTTTCGCGTGTAGTACCATATAAAAGTCAACTTTATTTTACTTAATTTTTTCGAACGATCCTAATTAGTTGTCTGATAAGAGCTTATAGAACTCGATAAAAATAACGTTTTTAAATCCAAGTTAACAATCGGACAAATCAAATTACGATAAATATAAAAAATTCGTTTGGAATTTTAAAATCCGTTTCCTAAACAATTTCAATTACGACACATGGAAACTATCGTTCTCGGGTTACGGTATATTTAAATACAATCGCTTTCTTATATAAAAATTATTTTGTAGAATCCATCGAAATATCATTAATATACAAATAACATACGTACACTGCGGTTGTGTACGGTGGCAACTTTTTAAAAAAAAACTTCACAAAATATTTCGATTTAACGTAAATTTTGATCGAATATCGAATATAGATCATAATAAATCGGAATATAATAGGAATAGGTAACACGTATTAGGATAGGTTTTTAAACAATCGACATTATTTTTATATTATCTAATATATTAAATATTAAATATAATGGAAATATATACCTACGATTGACACCTATAAATAATAATGTTTACAGTAAGATAAACATTAGTTGCTTATTCGAATGACTTCAGTTAACCGCGATAATGAATTTTCCCAATAAAACATTACGACAATCATATCAATGACATTCTATCCTGGTTTTTTATTTTTTTTTTTTTAAAGAAATTTTGTGAATATATACACTAAACTTCAACTATTACCTTATCGTGTTTCGTAGGGTTATTTTTTTTGTGAATTTGCAAAATAAACGAATAATGTTAATTACTGTTAACAAAGACACTCGAAATGTATAATCGTGCTCATTACTTACGAGCAATGACGAACTAAATTGTCTATAAAAGAAAATTTACAAAATTAAAAACAGGCTAATAAAATGTATCAATTTAATTATCGTCGTGATTATTTATAATTTATTCCGAATTTGATTCGTAAGTAATGTTTAATTTGTTTTTCTTTACAAATTCGCTAAAAACACTCGGTAACATATGTTTAAACGGTGTATTATAATACGGTTTAATTTGGACCCATAATTATATTTGTATATCAGCAGAAAACTCGTCTCGTTTTAAGCAATTAAAAATAATCGCGATATACGTATATTGATCGAGAAAGAGCTGAATGAAAATTCGAAAAACTATGTACACTAAACCGAGAAATACCGAAACAACCGATTTAAAGACAATCGTCATGGGCGGAAATGTTGTTTGACATCTCTTACCAATCCCCTTGAGCACGCTACTGATTGAAGGAAAGTGTACGTCGATCGTATCATTTCGGAGGGGACAAAAAGGGGGGCTACTATAATTGACGTGACAAAACAAGTACCGTAGTCGAAAAACACTGAATATTCTAAGAGCAATTCCGAATGCGAAACATGCGATTTTACCTTTACGTAATACGTCCGAACGTTAATTCGTCAATGCACGAATGTGCAATTTGTTTATCATTCGGCAATACGTGTATATAAGTACCGCCTCCGGTAGTAGGAGTTAACGGACACACGGTATTATTATCACTATTTTGTTTTTGCTATTTTAATAGAAACAAATTCGATAAAAAAAATAATAAAACGCTATTCACGATTTCGATTACACGACACGAAAGTTATTATTATTTTTCCTATCAGATTTAAATTGCGAATTCGATTTTGTTATTATCGTGCGTGTGCGTGTGTGTGTGTGTGTGTGTGTGTGTGTGTGTGTGTGTGTGTGTGTGTGTGTGCGTGTGTGCGTGTGTACGTGCATGCGTATGTGGGTGTGTGTGTCACAAACATATTACAATCGAGATTTTGGTAGTACTCGACGAAACATCACAGAGGCGACGTCAAATTATAGTACGACGTATTCGATAAAATATCAAACGCGTTTAAATGATCGTACATGCGTGTGCCCGCTACGATAACGTTTGGTAATAATAATAATAATCACGTACTTTCATTTTAGTTTACTAACATTACCAACTACACGATATGATATCGAACGTTTTCGGGCGAGACGACGGTAATATTTAGCGCGTGTATCTATCGAAAATATTATTTCGCCCGTTTCGCGAAAGTAAAATTACCCGTAATATTCCGTGACATTACGCCGCGACTTCGGCCTGTATTCGTTTCCTAGAATTCGACGATTTTACGCGAGACGAACGCTACCTACCGTCAAGTTGGATGGTGTATGTGTATGTGTGTGTGTGCGCGCGCACGTATTCGGCAATATTCGGAAGACGACACACGTTCTGTAGCCCCACAAACACTATATCAAATTGAATTTGGAAATCGTTTACGTTTTACGCCTATTAGTATATTGATTTACGTTATTCTTAAATGAATTGTTCGTCGATTGGACTCGACGCATCTCGGACGGGATTTTCACTTCGTAACGGTTTCGAACATTCGCGGTCTACCACATGTCGATATCGGAAATTTGCCATTTTAGAGACGAAGCACACGCAGTCTAACGGCAAACCGAGAACCTAGCCTAGAATAAGGAAATCGACGATTCCTTTGACCTCGGCGGTACTCTTCTTTCCGGGATACTGTCGCGGCACACGCCGAAAAAGGCAAAACGTTCCACGAGCAAACGCCGTCTTTCAAAATGTTTCGTCCATCGCCGTCGTTCAGTATTTGTATACAAAAAAAAAAAAATGACCGCGCGGTACAGAAATACCGACAAACACGCGCCTAGATTCGTTCTCGGAATCTACAACAAGTTGAGCCCAAATTTAACGGCGAAAAATAACGTTTCGGTAATACGGTTATCTTAACCGTAACAATGGCACAATGTCTTTTCACCCGATACGATAACACATAATTACGTTGGATTACGCCTCCGTTCCGCGCACGGATGTCCATTGTTTCGTGCACGCGCATTAAACCAGAACGGTTATTACCGTTCGTAAATATTAAACGCCGTCGTATTATCTCTCCCTATTTTTGTTATTTTTTTAAAACGACAACCGTTTCCAATACTTAATACTAGATCGTTTTGCCGAAAATCTACGCTCATAACGTCCACAAAGAATACACGACTATCGCGATAATTCCAGGCGAATTTTCACGATCACCATCGTGACAGTACACGGGTCGTCCAATCTCTCGGTAGCCACTAATTCTCTAAATCACGAGTAAGTATGTACGTCGTTCTTCGAAAGGCGAAATAATTGTCTATGCTGCCAGACGTACAGTCCAGTAACACATCCGCGTTATTTCGCCACGCGTGTTGCTCACCGTCGTGTATTATCTACAACTACTAATTTATCGGTAACTCAAATTTCGTCTAACGTTATCCACCAAACAATTTCCGTTGTACGTTCAAGTCGCTTTAGGTTCACCAGTTCTATCGTTAGGCCGCCCGCTATTCTTTTTTTGTCCACCCAGTGTGTTGTTTCATCTGTCTTACTCCTACGTACTATAAGAGATGTACAAAATATTCTATCGTTACCACTGCGTATTACAACGAGTTAGCGGATTATTGTCAGGGCCAGAAATCGAATAAAAATCGACTCGTTACACTGGTTTTTGATTATTTCCGTTTTATTTATAGTTCATAAATCTTAAAGATGTTATTACGCCGTCGATTTAGAATGTTAATACCGTTTTTAATTTTTTTCCAATTACCAATATTCCGAATTTCGGGAATTATTATTTCTATTTCGATTTTTAATATCGATTTCAAATATGGAAATTGGCTTCACGCCTTCGTTCTTATACCGTCCGTGATTATTTACGACCTGTGCTCTTACGGTTTTTACGTTATTTTTATAATTTTCGTCCGAAGCAATTATTTTCATTGAAATAAGCCGCTAGTGAGATAAGATAATTCATGCGTGAAAACGCTCGTATTGTTGTTTTCGGGGGGCGTATTTATAGAGCATTCAAAGTGCCATGGCCACTCTTGGAAATTCGTTTTTTTTCTAATATTATACGTTGCTTACGGACGATTAAAATATTATTTTACTAGTTAGTACTTGCGATGATGTCTTATATGTGCACTTACATGCACACGTACGACGATAAAATCCTTATTCAAAGTAAATAATATTTACAAACGGACTGTATTAATACCGTTAGTGCGTGTGATATTTTACAAAATTATACATTAATTATTACATTATTACATTTAAATTTAGGTAAATATTGTTATCGCGATAGTATTATGGCGTTTACATTTTATTATATAATACAATAAAAGACAAACGCTGAATAATTCGGAACTTAAATTTACTATATATTATTCGTTTAGGCCCGTTGAACGTTTCCTCGATTATGAGAACCTGTTCGAGTTCGAAATTTTACACGCGCGTTTATTTATCGTTTCAAATGTTTTCAAATGTCCACCAAAGCACCATAATTGTTCACGAATAATCGGCGTTTCGCAATAACAAAAATATTAGCCCACTCCTGTTTATAGATTTGTGGCGTGTTCAAAACACATATCCAAATATACCCATATGGTAAAAACGTAAATGTATGCGTGTGCGTGTGTGTGTAAGTGTGTGCATCGACCTTACATTAATATGATACGAACTCGAAACGTAATCAATTGATATTTAAACGCAAAGGCCCGAACGCGTACCTTTAGAAAATCAATGCCCGAGCCGAAGGCCGCGTTTTAAACAAAAAAAAAAAAAAAATAAATAAATAAAAAAGGTTCGGTACTCCGAGCGGCAATAATCTACGCGTGTAAAACGAGGAACGGGACAGTATTATATACGTTCGATAAAATATGGCCCGGAACAGAATTTATTGCGATATTATTCGAAATACGAAAAAAATATTCGATATGGATTCGAAAACGATTACGTTTAGTTACCGTCGGAAGAAGGGAAATTCGACAAAATTAATACCAATAATGGATAGATAGCGAACTGCTAGTGCCGCGGGCAGTGTTGAGCAATAACTAGATACATTTATCCGGATAAATGAACTAGCAAAAGAGTAAGTGCCTATACTTTTCTACATAGATAAGGAAACATACGTCTAATAAAAATTCGTACCTAACCAAATAGCGAATTGTTTTCAATTCGTGTTGATAAATTACGTACTACAGACGACTTCTAAGCACGTGTCTGTGACCAATGATTTTTGGAAAATTAAACAAAACAGTTAAACAATTTAATTCGATAACGCCATTCCACTTCAACGTTTGACCTATTCTTTTCACTTCTGAATTATAAAAATATTATCCACTGTATTATTTATCCGTGTCAATTATTATTTTTTATCGATTTTTTTCTTTATCTGTCTAACACTCACGAATACATGGATTATACGGATTCTAAAATACTTAGCCTTACAGTCAGGAAACGTGTCGATTATAATGTGGTACGTATTGACATTGTAATGCGTTCATAATTTCGATCGGAAGCATTGACTTGTGTAGTTTGCATTGATTTTTTTCGTCGTCTAAAAAAGCCGCATTCGGTGGAAAAGATATTGATCAACTCGTAAGCATCTTCTAAAAATAAAAATATATTAGTTTTAATTTTATTACACTATGAAAACGTTCTACATCTCATGTACGTGGTAATCGTATGCAATACGATATAAATCTTACTTTTCAATGTCTTCTTTCCAGAATCAAATTAACGTACTTGTGTATCCGAAACGATGTTCCATGGCGATTGATAAAAGCACTTACATTCGACTAACAGTGAAAATGAAAAGAAAAAACCCAATCGATTTAATAGACAATCGATGGAAAGTGAATGAGAACGCATTGCGTAAAACAACTGTTGTCTTCTCATGATGCTCTTTGAAAATACCAAATGGATACAAAGACCGACAGCACCAACTGACATTTTTTCCATAGACCTGTTTAATTGGTCCATACGTTTGTTCAATTGTGCATAAAGTATCGAGAGTGTAGACTGCGTAACTCACAAGCACCGTGAAAGTAGTACATGTTTAACAAGGGCTTAAAACCAAATTGAAAATTTTCGGCCGAATATATATAATGCCCAAAACCGGATCAGATATAATATAAAACTTATTGTTCCAAAAAGTAAACGAAATGTTTTTCGTAACACGTTCTATAAAAAAATCTAATATAGAATCATTGAAAGGTTATTTTGAAATTTAGTGCCCAGCTGTACGAACGATTTTCGTATTTTCGAAACCGTATCAGAATATTGTACGCCACTATTCCAGTTATTAATTGTGCTGCAGAAAGACCATTTTCTTAACTAGTTTAAGAGTTTATAACAAGAATAGCTTTTCACTACTGCAAAATAATCTGTCATTTTTAATAACCGCGTCTACTGAAAATTATGTTCCATGAAATGTAAGGTTTGAAGAAACATTAATCGAATTCGCTTCACGAAAATCGAGGACAAATAATTTTTAAATAACGGACTTCGTTTTATCGCATTCTATTAATATTATGATTAATTTCAAAGGGTTTCGTTTAATTTTTATTTTTATTACGGTATTATCGTTATAAAGGACTTAATTATATAAATCGTGATTATGCTATAATAATTTTGTAAATTATTTAAAATGCCTCCAGACACTTTAATAAACATTAAATTATTGACTTAAGTTAAAATTTTTAAAAATATTAGTAAACATTTAAAATTAGGACAACGATTGAGGCATAGTTTATTATAAATTGTCTACTACGAGAATTTTTGTAGAGTGTAAATGAGATTAGTTGTATGGTTATACATATTTAGTACGTTCCACAAAATATTATATTTATTTAATAGATTTCTTACCATTATGGATTCTAAAGTTCATAAGACTTTTAAACTATTTTCGAAAAAGTTCCGTGCGTATAATTTTAATATGATTGACGTAAAATTACGTTGGTATTTATATTCTTATAAACTACTTAATATTCAATCTTATATTAGATTCTAATTACTAACTCGTTATAACAAAATTAAATCTTTTAAACTACAAAATATATTTTCATTTAATTAAAATTTAAACGCTCGTACTTCATTGTTATATATTGCCTTTCAATTTTTTAAATTTTCACAATTAAATTGTTATAGTAAAATATACGTTCTCCTTTTTATTCGACATTATTCAAAACAATTTATAATTTAAAAATAAGTTCGTCGGTATATTTTCTTATTTTTTGTATTAATGGAATAATTTATTAATAGAATCGCGTTAGAAATACTTACGGTGTATAATAATTTTTAATCAATTTTTCTTCTTCCTTACTAGTATTTATGAATTAATTTACTACAAATTATTACAAATATGTAACTAAGGCTTATGGGAATATTATTCCTATATTTATGAAAACAATCTCATTTTAAAAATCTTTAAATACTATTATTATTATAGCCAATACTTTTATGAAACTTAATTCAAACGGTCGATTTAAAGTAATCAAATAAATAACCGATTATTAAATGAACAACGAGTACACATATAAATATTTGACGCCACATAGATTTCCAATTAGCCGCCAATTATAAGGTGTTCCAACGTTAATACCATAAATACGTTTCAAAAAAGCACCACTCGTTTTATATTAGAGATAATAATCACAAATAGTTATGTGTATTAACGCTTTAAATTAAAAATATCCCGTTAATGACGTCTTTTTAGAAAATGTTCTTACCATTAGCTTACCGACGTACAAAGTGAGGATAATAAAATATAATCGTTAGATCTCTGGTGACAATAATATCACAACTTTTTTTCGTTAAACGTAATATATATGTATATGAAATGTAGAGCGTATTTCTTAAGAGTGCTCGACCAAATTAACGAAGTAACCAGTATTACTATAGATATCCGCATCATAAGATCTACCCTGCGTTTTTGAGTTGATGAAATAATCAGCAAAGAAATATATTCGAGTGCGTTGTACCGACGAAAATATCAAACGCGTTTACCCCAATGCTTTAGGATCGCGCAGTACGAAATTCCGTGAGCCTTTGTACCGAGACTTTGGTGGTGGTAGTACCCCCTCCCCTCGACGATAAATATGATATTTCGCTCCTATAGCGAAAACTTTCCTTATATCCTTTTCCGTCTCACCACTTGTCCCCATCCTTTCCTCTTTACCACCGGGCCAACTGTGCGTCTTCGTCTCGCCGCGCCATCCCCTTTTTCTAGTAAGTCACTTTGGTAATTTAATTTAGTCTCGTTTGAAAGGAAGAAAAATTATCATACGAGCCCAAAGCTCTTAGGCGGCGTTGAATTATTCACAACAACAATAATAATAATAATAATACGTACATAAAAATATGGGATATACCCTTTCTTTTGTCGACTAGTCGATTTAATATTTCCGAAAACAGTAAACCGGTGCGAAGGCCGCCATCCACGGCTATAACGAAGACGTCAATATCAATAGAGTTTCAAATATTTTCAACGCAACTTTTCGCTATGTATTAGACGGAATAGCTGTTGATGGATTGTAAGTCAATTACAGGCGTCGGCCGAATTAAATTGGAATAGAGTTTATTCTAAACCCGAGCAAACGAATTTTTAATAATAAAGACAGAATATTTTATACGTTTTTCTTACTATTAATCGCGTAAACGTCAACGGATCTATTTATATTCGTTGTCGTCGAATTATACGTACATCGATTTAAATGTTGTTCCGAAAATAGATTTGATATTTAAAAAACAAATGCCTTTGTTATACAATTAAGCACAACCACCTTGAAATTCGTCGGGTGTATTTACAAATGTAAACACGTATGAAGTAAATTACTGGTAAGGTTAAAAAGAAAATTCATAGGCTTTTTAACGACGTAATATTTTATATTCATAGTGAAAGATTTATTATAAATAACTTTATAACGGTTACGTTTAAATAATTTATTATATTTCGTCAAATTTATTACGTCTTGTTAAGCAATGCGCTCGTCTAGAACGTGCGTGGCGCTCAATATGAGTATGGACAAACAACATCGAATTTCTTATAAATTGTTGAAAGTTTAAATGCTTAAAATTTTCGTACGAAAAATATTAAACAACCGATTAAAAAGAAAATGAACATATGACGAGTTAATAATGCGTCGTTAATTTGATCAATGAATTCGACTATTTAATTAATAATCGCCTTAATTTTTTTTTTAAATTGGTTCACCTAATTGCATCGAATTCGCACTCCTCATACCTTTTATATTTATACGTGTTAATAGAACGGATATCGAGTGACGCATTTTCTGATTTTTAGAATAATTCGATTTATATTTAATAGTCCTCGATTTAAAAATGCAAATGTTTCAGTAAAACCAAATCGGGTTATTTTTATTTGTATTTTAATACGTAGGTTCGGTACTAAATAGAAGACACAATATGACCAGTTGCTAAACAGATAAATCACTTTACGAACCCATTGTGTAATTACTCCGATTGTTCCATTATTTCGTTTTGTGTTAGTTTTTTTAGGAAGAAAATTAATGTCGCACAAAATCCCCTTACTGGCAAACATTGGAACCTAAGTATCCGTTTGTATTTCACAGGTCTAAACACAAATGACGAATCTCTTAATAAATCCTTCAGGTCAATTCGAGTGTATTTATATTAATTACTAGTGCGTCTTATACACAAATCACCGGTAGTTTTCTTTGGCGCTGGGCGGCATAAGAACGGGAAAAGCCAAATCATCATTTGCTGGATACTGGCACGCAAAATACGTTAGGTCCAGGTGAGCGAAAGCAACGTTTATACATTTTATGTCAAAGGTTTTCGAAAGACATACTTATATTTATATTCCATTATATTAATGAATCAATAGATTTTTCTATTCAAATCTGTTGACGTTGGTTTTGCGTAAATTATAATTTAACTTATAATTCTTAAATTATATTAATATATTAAAGACGATTGTACCAATATTATATATTACTTGTGTAAATATTCAGCAATTCTCTAGAACAAACCTGTTTCTCAATGAATATACCTTCAAATATATTTTTCAATATTATATATATTTATTATTACCCACTTTTGTATTTAATTTAATATATTACATTATATTATATCTAGTTTTTATATATATATATATATATATATATATAGACTATTATATCTATATAGAAAACGTATAATCATTACTATCATTTTCTCGACAAAAACAAATTTTCTATACACTCTGAACGACGACAAAATAACCAAATATGTGAATGTGATATTCAAAAAATGAAAAAGTGAATAACGCTTGAAACAAAGTAGCATTTTTATTTCGTTTTGAACGCTTATTAATCGTATTAATACGATTTAATAAATAGCCGTATTTTCTAATTTTTTCGATAGAAGAACTAGAGGCAGTAGCAGTTAGTTTCGAAATTAAGAATATTTAAAGTTGCATTCTTAAAACGTTGTCTTACAAATATTCCCAACATAGCTAAACTGTTTACGATATGGGTGGAGTAATTGAAAACAATTCGACTCAAAGGGTGTAGAATATTAAATTCGAAAGTGAATCAATGAAATCAAACGAGAATATATTTGGCTATTCCAACATTTCGCGAGTGTTCCGTATTTTACGAAATTATAATATTATGCCGAAAAAAAAACGCCATGTGCCAGAATGAAGTTAAAATCCCAAATTGTTTGTAAATCTATATTGATTGTAGTGCATACATGTAGATTGAACGTGTACAATAGCCAAAGGTGAAATATCTATATAGCGCGGGAACCGACCTAAATACGAAATGTTCACGAGTAACCATCGTACGGTTAATTTGCATTTGGCGTGCGTTGACTGTGGTAACGCTGACTGCGAGTGTTCCTAATCTTAAAGAACATTCGATGGTTATACTTAAAATAATGATCGTAGATCGTAAACCAACGAAATATTATGTAAATCCCGTTTTACTGTTATTAAACATTATTGCTGTTATTTACGGATAGAACTATATAGTAATTACTATTACGAAAAATCGCAAAATTCTAGTACTATACCGAAACGACGGAATTTTTACACATTTTTTTTATACGATTTCCTGAATATTATAAACTATTAATCTGTTCGCTATTGCATCGTCATCAGATCCACAAAACCAAGAAGTTTTTGTTATATCACCAATCGCTTTTACCTGTAGATGATTAATTGTGGCAACAAATATTTCCAAAAATATATCCTTAGTTTTCGGATTAATAATTACAATTTATAATTCGTACCTCATGCGGAGTTTATGGAGCGTATATTGATATCGGGAAAATTTAATACGATTGTAATTCTTCGAACAGAGATCGTGATGTAGACATGTTGTGATGTCAAAGAGATCGGTAGAGATTATAGCGAAAAATTTCTAGATCCTAGAAGACATGTTCGCATTTACAGACATCTTGTAAATTAGAATTAACGGAAACATTTCGATGTCTCAGATAAGTTTAAGGAATATTGTCGGTTATCTCGAGAAAGTTGTGCGGAATACGTATTATGTGTTCGGAGAACTCTATAAGCTTTCAGGAGAAAACTTGCTGTCATATCGTACATTCTCCCTATAATCTTGTTTAACACGCCCTCTCCATTCAAACGTTTATAATTCTGTCCAAAACACTTTTTTCTATCACAACAAAATTAATAAATTACTCGCGCACACCTTCAAACACTTAGGATTAAGTTTAAATTCGGTTTGTTTTTTTAATAGCGATACAACAAGTAGATCTATTGTCTACTGAAAATGACGAAATTCTTTACTCGCTTATTAATTTGTATCGGTCGAAAAAACCGAACAACGAATTCTATATATATATATATATGGCATAAATAATTACAAATAATTATAATTAAGTTATGAGAAACTATATACAATTAAAGTTTAAATTAATGTTTATATTTTTAAAATATATACTTCACATACTGAGAATTATGTATACAATATAATTATTACGCGTGTCATTTATTATTAAAAATGCTCGATAATTTACACGAATGATTTTAATGTTCGAACCAAATGACTAACTACAGTTATAATAAATTATATTTTTTACAATTATAACATAATCATACGTTTCATAATCCATAGACTTACGTCATTGAAACGAAAAAATGATCGTTCATAGGACAATATAATTTCGATATATAGAAATGTTAATCTAAGAAGTGTTGTTTGACTTAATGGAATATTTAATAATTACAAAGACAACAATTGACTTCGGACGTATTACCTAATACATTATAATCGGTTTAAGACGGTTACTTGGGAACTTCATGGAATATTATACAGTTCGAATGTTCGAATTAGAAAAACAAAATAAAGTTGAAGCGATATTGTACATTAATTAATAATATTACGCGGACCAGTTGTAATGAAATACAAAATGAAACGAATTCTCGAAATGATATTTTACAAACATTAAGTAGCGAGTATAATAAAACGTACTCATTAGTTTTTACGTAATTTATGCCGAAAAATGTGCGAAAATTATTTACTTTTCAAAAACGAATTCGACGAAACTTGATATTTATAAAAGTTTTACATTAAAATTCAATTCAAAACGAAAAAACATCATCAACAACAGCAACAACAAGAACAATAAGAACAACAACACGAAGAGTAGAATTATTAGACGTACAGAACCGCCGAGGGACAAATATATCTCCGGACGGTTTGACTACAAGTATCGTATATTTATTTCGTAGCACAATACTCGTTCTCCATAGCATGTATCGTGTAAAACCTGAGCTGACCTAGTGATTGTTGATTTTTTTTTATCTTTACGTTTCGTCGTGCTTTACGCTCCTATGTTGTTGCTTACTGTTCACCCAGGTGTTCTCTCACATCTTTCGAAAATGTATTTAGATTAAAAACAGTTGGCTCGAGAACTAAAAAAGAAGAATAAGAACCAACAAAACTACAAACGTCGTTTACGTCTATACTTGAAAACGAAAATTAAAAAAAAATTGAATCCTATAATTCGTTTGATGTTATAACGTTGTTAAGTACGCTACTATGCCGACGTTAAAAAAAACACACGGGCGAATGTATATTTCTGAGAATTTTATTGTTATTGATGTATTTTTTGTCATCGGAATTTAAAATAATGTTACGTATTAAATGTATTTGTTCGTACTCTTTATGTTTCGTGTACTTAAGGTATAGTACGATCATTTCTGTCAACAAATGAAGTTCAGCGTTAATAATGTTTGCCACGACATATTTACGCGAATATAGTATATGACGTGAAAAATTACGTTTCGTTACGAAAATAATAATTACGTGTAGATAAATTATTTTTGATAAACGTGCAACTTAAACTATCTCGAAATAAAGTGATAGATATAAATAACTAATAGCAAAAATATGTAAATTGTGAACGAGAGCAAATACATATTGACGAGTGTGTAATTACAAGAGTAGAATGTTTCAGGAGGCCGACGATCGGTTTTCATTAACGCTAAGTACCCGATAGTTAATTAGTACGTAATAAAATAATAATATTGACTTAAATCGATCAACGGCAATTATAACGAACCGTAATATTCGCTAATTAACTCTGGAATCGTAACGTTTCATTGCACGTCGGCCAACAATATTAAATACGTGACACGAGTAAAAAATTCGCGTATAAATAAATTTTACCACAATGAATCTGATACGCGCTGTTTTTGTACAAAAATATACAAATTCCGTCTAAATGAAAATCAAATGGCTTATTAATAAAAACGCATACTAACGAGTATGAAAGCTCTAGTAGTTTACGCACTTATACTGAAGTATGAGGTGTTCATTGAGTCTATTGCTTAGAATGAGTGCAGAAAAATAATACAACAGAGATTATTTTAATTTATCTGGTGCCAAAAAAGTTATCAAGTAAAATAGTAGTATCCATATAAATTGTTCGGGTATTATTAAATTTTCCCGAAATTATCGGTTAATCGATATTTGTTTCTTGTCGTTGTCGTTAAGAATAATTCAATATATAAATGCGTGACAAATACGTTTATCATTATTATTTATGCTAACAAAGAAAATTTTCTGCGAAAAATTTATCTAATAAAATCAGCTACACACTTAATATTCAGACAACCGTTCGTCATATGTAAAAGTTATAAAAATTGTTTCCTTATTTATGGATGCAAGATATAGTTACTAATTTTGTGTAAATGATTCACAACAGAGACTGTC
Source organism: Geopemphigus sp. TES_GeoC_2020 (assembly GCA_025469175.1). Classification (NCBI taxonomy): domain Eukaryota; kingdom Metazoa; phylum Arthropoda; class Insecta; order Hemiptera; family Aphididae; genus Geopemphigus; species Geopemphigus sp. TES_GeoC_2020. The sequence continues at coordinate 27,659 of JAIPRN010001592.1, forward strand.
TGAGAACCAAGCGGTACATCGAGATGAATATTATATCTTGTCAAGGTTAAAATTTCGCGAATATTTACCGCGCCCATTGGTGTATTAAAAAAAAGGAACATCAGCTGTTAACGAAAGAACCGCGACAATATTTTACAATAAAATTATATCATAGTTTTACGGGTTTCGATTAATTTAAACGGAAGCGTACACTTCAGAAATATGAATTCGGAACTATCCGACCAATAACTAACGTTTATCGAAGTAGTTTCTAACGTATATTATTCTGTCGATGCAAATACGGGTCAAAAAACGTTGTCGTTTGAACATTATTGTCGACATTTTTGTTCTATGATAACGTAACGACCAATGATTTTTCTGCAAACAAACACGTTTGTTTTACGTGCGTATTCAAAACGTGTTCCGGAATCTCAATTGCTCGTGATAATACTTATCGTTAGTCGTTCGTGCCGATGTTGATAAAAGATTCCGAATAATTGTCGTTATCCGATCGAAGAGAACGCGTGCGCCATTCTACCGTTTCCGACACGAAATTTGTCGCTCAACCCTACAGCCTTCAGGATCGGCGGCTGATCGTAGAAGCGGACGATTGTCCAAAACACGAGACATGCTACTGATTATCGTAAAATGTCGACGAACAATCAGAAACACACGGAAAACTCGTTCCATTGTGCACGCGGAAAGTTGATCGTCCATCGTTGTTTCCGTATCGACGTTGACGGCGCGTACGTTTTCCCGAGGCCAAGTGCATGGGCGCTGGGAGAACGGGAGAATAGGAGAACACTGTAGGACGTTCATCGACGACGCCAGGTCGTGTTTTAAGCGATTCATCTGCCGGCTTTCGGTCGATTCACTAACACGAATATCGTTCGGACGCCGCGGGTAACACGCCACCTTGAAAATAACCCCGACGTAATTTTAATATACTCGAGAGGGATTTTCCACCAGACCCCAGAATAAACGAAATTCGAACGTCGGCTAGGAGAGGTACGGGACGGCGAACAATTTCAATTTCGATCTCCCTCGTCCGTCCGTTATAAATTATCCGAAGCATTGTGTATAGTTACATAATATCATATTGTATTCGACCGGTGCGCACGCGGTTGTGTGCTCGATTATTTTTTCACTTCGATGAAACATCTTTCGATTTAAATTGAAACGTACCGAAAAAACAACCCGTATTACAATACACGTATAAAGCGTATCAAAGGGCGTGCATTTTCGAAACGGTTATTTTGTATCCGTTCGTTGTGAGGTGGCATTTACGCCGTTTTTTATTAATTCTTAAAACTTATTAAGTGTAACGTTTTACTTCAATTTTGTTAATCGTTCCCGATTCAAACGTGATATTTATGCGACCCATTGTTTACAAAATTAATATACAACGTTCTCGGAATATTACACATTTGAATTCAAACGGTGGTAAATGAACTTCGAGTCAACATCGATTTTGGAATACGACGAAACATCGTTTATAGATTCCACAAAATGGAACATACCCGCTATAACTCCGGTAAAAACATTCTATCCGAAAATAACAACCTATTCTACTCTTACGCAGAAGAATTTTCGGGGCATTTTTTATTGTTTATTAATTGTTAAACCATATATTTTCGTGGTATAAATACTCGTGCGTGCAAAATTCAACGTAAAGCGAACGAAATATTTCACCGGGAACGTTTGCTTCCGAAATTTGAACCGGCGCTGAAACCGATTTGAAATATTTTAGTTTTCATTTCGATCGTCGGTTTTTAGGAATTTGGATTTGGATTTCAATTTTGATTTCCGTTAAATAATTTCGGTTCGAAATATTCTTACCAGCATTTAGCATTTCATTTCGCAATATCACGTATCATTTTCAACTCGCCATATATACAAAGAAATATTTATAATTTTCGATATGTTGTATTAGACAACGACTGCATAATATCCCCGGTGAGTTAACATTTTTTAAGTGTACATATAACAAAAAGTAAAGGAATATATCACTGTTTTTTTAATAACATTTGACAATTTAGCGATACTCAGTACTTGAACTTATATAATTGTCCGTCGTTAATAGTAGCTATTCATTTCGTTCAAATAAATACGAACGGCAGCCCATCGAGGCATATATATAAGATTATACATGTAAATTCGTCGTCTATATTATTACGTATGGACACATTGATTGATCTATTTTGCGATTTAAATTGTCGTTTTTCAATAATTCTCATTTCAGTTTCCATTTCGCTTAACGATATTCGTTTATTTAGATAAACATTTTTAATTTCAATACCAATACTAAATAAGTTTCGAGCCCTCATTTGTATCTAATAAAATTAGTGTACGTTAATCGTTTGGAACAATATTTAGTGATTACAATTTTTTTACTAATTTTACATGCTTAGAATCGAATTTTTTTATCATTGAATATACCGTTTTTAAGACTTTAATTATACTTACGCACAGTATTATATTTACAGCGGCAAAATATTCCTCGATTCGCGGTAAGTTTTCATCTGAAAAACTGTAGTGTTGGAATTGCCAACACATTTTAGAATATGGTCCTGAATATTTTATTGATCTCGAAGAATTAAATAATGTTCGTACATTTAATACGAAATAACGTATAACGTTCTATATGAATAAAGTTACGTTCTTTCAGAAGTGGCACAGACGGATTTCAAGTTTAAGAGTGCATTTTCATTCAATGGTCTACTTAATTCATCTCTCTCAATCGAATTATGCAAGTGTTCAGCCTATGTATACATTTTATAACGCAGTGCTTAAATCCTTAGACCTTCCCGTTTCAATTTTATTCATATCGTAATATATATTATAATATATTATATTTGATATTGTCACGCTGCATTGCAGGTGTACAACAGACAACAGTCATATACTATATGCTATATACTATGGAGATAATAACTACAGACAACAGACGTAAAACACAAAATATGACGTAGTAAGTATATTTTAGTGTCACAAAATAACGCGCGTTGTAAAGAACATACGGAAAAAAACGTAATAAACATAGAAACGTAATAGCTGTATCGAGATCAAATTTTTCGGACCAAAGGTATGTTGCATATAAATGTAAACGTATTAGTTATGTAAACCTTTAATATAAACTAGACGCATAGAATCAAAACGTATTCCAATCTACATAAACGTCTAATGTAAGGTTTGTCCAGGCAATAACATTATTTAAGTAATTAAAATATATTACGATATTATTATATAATATAATATATTATCTCTTAACGTTCTATTTAATAGAAAATATATCGTTAAATGTTCTACATTTTTAATACATTTCGGCCGATTTCTGTTCTATTGTTATTTTCTCCGAGCACCGAAAATGGTTTCTGTGTAGGGATATAGCGAAAATACGTTCATTATACACTTCGTCTCGTGTTCCTTATACAATTCTAAACGATGCTTCCTTTGACTTCTCAATGACCGCTGTTGCGCAATTTCTCTTCGCTTCAACTTCGTCCATAATGGCCTAACGCGTCTGAAGTACATATTATATTGTAAATTACACTAACGTTCTTTTAACAAACAAAGGTCGTTTTCCTTTTTAAGACGTTTAGATTCCTTCCGTTGTAGAAATATTTCCTATGTAATAAAACCAAAAATAATTTTTCGCGTTTATCATTTTTTTTTTTTGTTGAGAAAAATCGTTTTCTGAACGGCTATCGTCGTTACCGTCGTTTAGATTAAATATTATCGGGCGGTAAGCACGCGCGACTTGAGAAATCTAACGAATAGGTGGGCGCGTTCGCGCGTGCGTGCAAATTGTGGAGCGCACGGAAAATTAAATTCAACGTCACGCTCGACTATATATAATGTATGTATAGAAAAGTATCAAAAAGGTGTGTGTGTGTGTGTGTGTGTGTGTGTGTGTGTGTGTGTGTGTGTGTGTGTGCGTGTGTGAGTGTATGCATTGAAATCGGGGAGGAAGCATCTGAAGAGACGCGTATGATATATAATTGAAACACATCGACGACAGCGACGACGTGTAAGTTTAAGGATTATGTGGGCTGTGACAGCGGCGACCGGAAGGCATATCGTCGTTGTGTGTAGGGAATATATACACCGATACGAGCATATACATATACACGCACACACAGCACGCATGAGGATTACGTGAGACCTTTTCCACACGCCGTTTTACCGGTGGCCATACATATATAATATGCTGCACGGTTTTGAGAATTACGTAGGATTATAATCGGCGAATGAGAGAGTGGTTGAGTGTGTGTGTATGAGAAATAGAATAGGACAGAAATATTATGCGGATCGATCTATTATTATTAAAAATATTTCGAGTATTATTGTATTTAAAAAAAAGGTTACGAACAAATTTCCGTTATATTATTATTTACAATCGTTTAATTTATATGCCGACCGGGATACTTTAACTTTCATTCGGTTATTTGAGGAAACAGGTCGACGTAAAATATTACGGTTTCGAAAATACGTATTTATTAAAATCGGCCTTGACGCAATATGTGAATATTGTTTATTTCCTGGAAAACCGCGGAATCTCTAAAAATAACGTTTATCCGACAATATTGTAATAGGGACATTTTTAATAGCTTGTCAATAATAGCATCTTTATTTCAGCTGATCGATTGAAAATAAAATTTCATGCCGCACGAGCTTAGTTTTGTGTTACTTGAGAAAAACATATCGTTTAAAAGTTGTTTTCTCAAGTTATTTTACAAGTTCGTTGTTTAAATTGTTTTTAATCATTATAAATTAATTTAGTTTGTAATTAACCAACTCATTTTATTCTTTAGATTGCTATTGAATTATATTATATATATATATATTGTTACCATTGAACGAATATTTTTTTTCGAAATTTCTGATTTAATATTATCTATTAACGAACGACAAATTAAAAACCTTAATAATAAATAATATAACATAATCTCAAATATACGGTGTATTTAAATCTATTATCAAGTTTAATTTTATTATATACCAACAGTACTGAAATGTTAACTAAAAATACACGTCACCCGCTGTCAAAAGTATTGAACAAAAGGTATTTCATTGCTTGTAAATGTAATTATAACATCGCAGCTTCAACATACCCATTGTACTGATATAATTCTAACGTACTGATTAAGAATGTCGTTGACACGAATCTTTAAGTTGTAATCCGATTTACTTTGGGTCTTTTCGATACGTTTTTTAACTTTTAAACTTGACTATGTAAAATTTTATTGTGTATACGTTTATATAGTAATAAAAATTTCCGTTAATCATTTTTTTTTATTTAAGTATAACGTGTTCTTGAAAATTTTATAAGAGGAAATAAATGCGAAATTGCCGTTTAAGCTTTTAAAATTTAAAACTTAAAAAAAATTAACCATTAAATTAAGGTCTATCTACATTAAGAAACAATATAAGTAACGGTAAAAAATTGAATTCATTGCGTGTAAAAACTCAAAAAAAACATAGACTATACATTTCAATTTGATTGAACTCTAGGGCATTTTAAAAACTCGACTTTCAAAATCAAAACGATATTCGACATATAAATAGAAATTGGTCAAAATAAGTATCGATATTAAAAACTGTATGGAAATGAATAAATATCGCTAAGCCGTACAGAAATCTGGATGTGAATTCGTAAAAAATGACAACCGAAATCGATAAGAATTTTCTACACGATGAATTGAGATTGGCAATCGTATACGCCTGTCCCCGAAGGACCGTCTATACAAACAATAATATATTAATTAAAATTTCGTAGTGCGATTCGTTAGTACGATAGAAATGTTTTCTGTTTCCGTCGGAGTTAATATGATCACACGACGACGATAACGGTACTCGAGTATTGCTTTCGTGTGGGACTTACGTCAACTAACCCGGCGCTACAAAACCAACAATATTCCTAAAAAATACAGAAGAACGTGATGTTTGCATTCGAATTCGATACGTCAAAAATGTGCACGATACCTGGGTCGTGTTGTCTACGGTCCTTCCACAGGGGCCTTAACTCCCACGGGGCAATTTTCCGGGATCGTGTATGCCGTAAAAAAAACGTATCGTCCGTGTAATTCGGAAATTACGGACGTTTATACGTCCGCCGTACTATATACATTGTATATATATATATATATGTGTGTGTGTGTGTGTGTGTGTGTGTGTGTGTGTGTGTGTGTGTGTGTGTGTGTGTGTGTGTGTGTGTGTGCGCGTGTGAGTATATACAATACGCTATATGTCTTTGGGAACTGTCCAAACGTTGATTAAATTAAACGTCGACCGAAAAACGAAATACACGCGCACGGTTTCACGTTAAAAAAAATAAACACTAGTAAATTCTATAGGTACACAACGCCGCGCGTACAAAAATATTGCGGCGGCCGTCTCCCCGAGGCTCGGGCCGAAAACAGCGCGCGTAAACACTATACGAGCGCACACGCGCGTAATAGTAGTATCAATTTATGCTCCGGAGGTTACATTTTTAATCGGGCCACTGCGTTTCCGTGATTAACGAGGGCGGCGATTTATTACGCGGGCTCAGTGGACCAAAATTGTTCCGGCGACTGTCGACGGCGGCGGCTGCGCCGGTCGCATAATAACCGTCCGTCAGTTAGCGCGGGCCCGCGATACCCTTGGAATTCTATCCCGTCGGTATTTCCTTCGTTTCTCTCGCCGTTATTTTTGAGGAGCGTAACGAAACGAAAACAAACGCGCACACGCGCGCCGGGAAAGCCGTCCGTTGTACAATGCTTTTTGTTCAGTTTCGGTTGAACAGCCGTTAAATACCTTCGCGGGGCCTGCCAAATTTGGCTAACTGCGCCCGGACACGCTATACGGTCATTAAATGAGGTTTTCCCTCGGTCACCCCTAACGCCTCTCCGTACTCCAGTGCATATGTACGTAGCCCACCCACCACTATACACCCCACGGAGAACTTTTCTTTTGAATCGTATAATCAACTTAAAATCGATAAACTCAAACCCTACGCCAAATGTGCGTGCGTATATAATATAGGCGTATAAATATTATATTTCCAGGTCAATACTTACGCGCGTGCATACACACACACACACACACACACACACACACATACACACACACACGCACATATATCGCTTAGAGCTTAGAGTACACGGAAAGTATTTTCTACAAACGTGTTTCGTTCGTTGTGGATGAGCTTGAAACGTGTACAATTCTTGTTTCATTATAACGAAGGAAACGAGTGCACGATTATGTACACAATAGAAATACGTTAAATCCTAACCGCGCTCGATGAACACAAGTCGAAAATGGTATTACGATTAAAAAAAAAATTCGTAGGTGGGCCATACTCGCGTATTACTATAAAACGTCGGTAGATTACACGTCATTCGTTCAAACGGTTTTCATTGACCGATCCAGATTGAATTCAACGTGATATATGAGTAATTTTATGGTGCCGTTACTAGTAATCCATTAAATCATCCTGTGTCTAAAAATTACTTTTTTTTTCTCTCTCTTGATTTACGTAGCGCTTTTTTATCGTTTGTAAAAGTCCTCGAAGAAGAAACCGGTGGTCGGTCAATTATTCGAAACAAATATTAATAATTTAGTTACATACCTCACGACTCGTAAAAAGTCGGCGTAACAAACTGCACAAGGTAGTTTTTTTTAAATTTAGAGAAAACCGAAGCAAACAACAATTGAAGGACAATACCTTAAATCGCGGAATGCGTACTGTGTTTGTTAACAAAATGTGATAGCATTCAAAACGACAGATCAATTATCGTTGTAAATGTTTTTCCAATTTTGGCGTTAGTTACTTTAAAATCGAATGTACCTAATATAATTTGATGACGTATGCATTTTTACGGGACGAACCCACGAGAGTGTAAAACCCACACAGTTTAAATCGATCACGTACGAGAAAAATAATACGATAAATTTTTTTTGATTATTCGGAAGCCGGTTGAATACTAATTGTTGAAGAATTTGAATACGAATATGTTCGAATTTTGTACGGCTAATTTTAAGTCGTTTCGAAACTTATCGGACGACGAACGTTCACTTATTTATACTAAAAATAATCTCGAGTCGATTATTACGAAGGAAATACAATTGCACTCGGTACTAATAACAATCGTTCGTTAGAAAAACACGTAATAAAAAATTCGCTTTAAATTTGGGCACTATATTTATCTTAGACGGCAATTACGTATTCGTTTGTCTAGAAAAGACGTAAGTACTAATAGTTTATTTATCTATGCATCGTACAACGCTGGTACTTAAATACATAGGATAATTAATTTATCCTGACGATGTTTATGGTCTCCAGTAAGTATTTCGATGTACCATTTTAATGTAATTTGTCGAAATATCGTATTCGTGAAGAACGTACCATTATTCTCGTACTAGACGACGTATTATTTATAAACGAATTTTAACGGAACGTGCTATTCGTAAACGTTTATGATTGGACGAAAGAACTATTGGAGCGTATGTGTGTGTGTGTGTGTGTATGTGTGTGTGTATGTGTGTGTGTGTGTGTGTAGTCGAGGGCTTCGTTTTTTTCGAAACGAAGTGGCTCGGACACGGCGAAAAGTCGTCGTGGGAGACGTTCGAAGACGACGAGACACCACTAGTTCTACAAGAGCGAACGGGCCGGGGCGCGAACCCGTCGGCGCAGGCATACGCGGCATATTCTCCTAAATAATCGTTTCGTTTTGTTTGAGTCAGCCGTCGAGGTGAACGACGGTAAATCCATACGTTTTCCCCGCGTCGATGATAATGTTTATTCGTCGACGGGAGCACGTGATTTTCAACGTAAATATTTACAGTGTAATCCTAATAAAAACACAATGCCGTGCCGTCCGCCGGCCTATCGCCCACCTGCCAACCAGGTGAATTTTAATTAAAACCATCTATACGTGTTCGACATGTACTGTTTTATGTGCACAACCTCGTCGGTGTGCTTGTCGCCAAGTTCGAAATTAAACGCGACAAACCGCCCGAATATACTGCGCTGGCTTTTTCCAACGATGTTCTCCGTTTAGCCGGTCGACAACGTGTTCCGTTTTATCTAGCGACCCACGTTGACGTAACCCGCTGATAATGTATTATTACAACGCGCTTCGTTCCACGGCATTGATCGGTAACATCATTTTATTCTCGAATTTGTTAGCGTCGTTGGCTAAATACGACCCTTTTTCACTATCCGTAGGCTTAGTTTTCGCTGTTTTTCGAAGGCGACCTATAAAGTGACCCGAGCGATAAATGCGGCGCGAGATTCACGCGATTATCGTTACTGGCTAACTTATGACTACGTATTCCAATCGTGAGGGACCTATTTCGTTTCGATCGAATATTACTTTGATCGACCGAATTCTCTCTTCAATAATATTACTTACTTTTACTACGTAAAAATGTTTACCAATAAATAAATTTCGCAGTAAATAAAGTGCCCGATATACACAATGTTTGTTATTTCCGTATGTACGTGTAAATTATAAATTAATTATAATTCCGAAAAACGTTATCGAAAAAATTGAATACAATTATTGTTTTTTTTTTAAATTATACGACGTTATCATAGCGAAACGATAAATCTACTTGCAAACTATATACATTTATTATAACGTACAAATATAAATATATCGACATTTCATATTTAAACAATAGCTTATTTGGAGTATTTTTTTTTAATGACGTTATACATTTTTCATAAGGTAATTGAATCCGTACATAATCAGTGTAAAGTATAAATGTTATTAGCCTGTGGATAATCGATACACTAATCAGCATTTGTTTAGTACGTCAAAACCGACATTTACATAATTATAATATTAAAAATACTTAGTTCCAAATTCTTTTAAAAAAAAAGAAAAGAAAAATACTGTAAATTAATTTAACCCACGCCATTTATTCCCAATTGTGAAATCAAATGGCACAGTTTTCACTAGTAAAATATTTTTAGTTTTTGGCAATTATCATTGGTAAAATAAAATTTCTATCGGTACATTAAAATTAATGTTAGATTTATAATAGGAAATGCACATAAATTAAAAATATCACCTCCTCCTATGCCACAATCTATCTATGTATTTAATTGAATATTGTTTCCGAGTGTATATAATACTTATTCGTTTTTTTTAGTTTATAATACACTTCATAGCTAAAAGTCGAATCGATTTCTACAGAAACAGTATATGTTTTTAATATAAAACTAGTATAAAATTATTATACGTGCCGTTATGTTTTAAAAATCGATTTCGTTTATATGGTATTTTCAAAATATAAAAGGACACATTAATACGAAGCATTCTTTATTAGTTATTTTTTGAATAAAAAAAAAAACGCTCTTTTCATCCCCACGAACCCATTTCGAAGGTTAATCAGTCACGTTGTCCGACGAAGGAAACAATTAAACCGTTCGACCTTTTCACCACTGTACCGGCGTGAAATGAATACGCGCCCATAACTTCTTATTATATACTATGGAAACTTTTTATTATACCCAAGGGTAGATTGAAAAATAATGTTGACCAGGTAAATGAAACCATTTATTTCTGCAAGCACGATGAAATTTCCCAACCGTAATCCGCTTCGAATCGGCTGTATATCGTACGTTTTATTTCAAATATTACGTTTATAATACACATCGAGGTAGTTTTGTGTTTTTTTTTTTTTTGAAAAAATTTGACCCATTTAAATTTTACAATTGCTGTTTTAACGACGCTTCGAATAGACATTTTCGCTACATTGCCGTTACTTCACCGTTGAGCGTGCAAAATACATTACGCGTCGCAGTAAAAACAGAATATACCGACAACGAGACCGTAAACATGATCGCGCGCCGACACACGGGCAAGGATTATACTTTAGTGGCGAGTACATATGGGGGGAGGGGGATGCTGATGTATGGGTCCGACGATTATTTTAAATCGTGTGGACATCGAATGCCGGCATTATTCGCTGACGTGACGTAGATTTGAGAATAATTTTGGAAAATTGCGTCTAACCACGACGTAATTGAAATTCGAAAAAATTCCGTGTCAAGAAACATCTGACAGTAGTTTTTACATAGTTGGTGTGTGCTAAATATAATATTTCCATAATGTCGTATTATGAAGAATTACGTTCAATTTTATTTTTGTTAATCTTCCGGACACGCGGCGCGGATGTCCCGTCCGCGGTCGTTCGTCCGCTTATTACGTATATAATTTTCAAGTCCCTTCTCTCACCAAATTAAACGCATATTTAATTTATTTATCTTATTAGTTGTAAAATTAAAACGCATAATTTCCATGCAAATCGTGAAGTGTGTGTTCCTTTTTTCGGACGAAAAAATAATAAAGTCTATCTCGAAAACTAATGAATAAATTAACGACTTCGTTATTATTATTTTTTAAACTTAAATATTCCGAACATAACGGGCGCATTTATAATATTCCAATAAATCACACGAGCGCCATTGCAAAGGGGGACCGTGCGGTAATAATGTATACAATATTTCGATCCATTTTACACGCGATGTGTTAAAGAAAGTTGTTTTTTTTTCGTCGAGTACGGTGTTATTTTATTCAGTAACCCTATACATTAAGTTTTTCCGTCGGTAACTAAATGAGAAATTTACTTTCGGACTATCCGCTGATTGATATGGAAACTTGGCGAAATCAGTGGTGTTCTATAATTAAATAGTATCGCTTATAGTTTAATGTACACAGACACCGTTACTCGTATACGATACGTTTTTAAATCTATCGCGTCATCTTATAACAATAGTGCTAACGTTTTTCGCCCAGCGATAATAAATTGAATCGTCCGTTGTACAAATAACGGCGAGCGAACGTCCGTCGTCGACCGATAATTTTAGGACAGTTTAAAAGTATAGCTCAATTTCACTGAACGAATCAATTCACCCGACTGTATTTGACGATATTCTTCGTCCGCAAAACAGCCACCGTTTTATCGTTTCTTCGCGCCGATCGTTATTTCGTTCGAAGGTATCGATTACGAATACGCGCGTCACACAATCCCGCGAGTTCCACCGATTCGGCAACGTACCGCACTCCGCCGCGGATTGCGCAATGTATCCGCTTACATTTTGCACTTACTCGCCGCCAATCGTGGGCAAAATACCAACCGATATTCGTGGTCAGTTAGCCAAGCCAAAATCGGGGCCTGAGGTACGGATTGAATAATTATCGTCGGTTTAAAAAAAAAAATTGACCGACGGTCGTCGACCGTTGAACGATTTTCGGAAATGTTTGGCGTCCGTGTGCGGTGGTGACGGTCGTTGCGTTCTTGTATCGGTGCGAATGGGTCATTTCGTACACGCGCGCGTTTCACCGACGATATACATCGACGGCCGTAATCGTTTCAATAAGTCGCGTACGTACGTACGTGTTAACGTGGCGGTCGCGCTTCGTCAAAAATAAATTACGGCGCGAAATGCGTGTTAGCCGAACGTTTAGCGCGACAAATGTGTTTCCGAAAGCGCGACGTTAAAAAAAAGCTCGCCGATCGTTTGATAATTCGTTTTAGGCCGACGACGCGCTAACGGAGCTTTTCCCTTATAACGTTCGCGCGCGTAACGACTCTACCACTTACTACTTTTCGCGCGTTACACGGCTGAATAGGAATTTCGCTCATTTTTCAATCTTCACGCTCGCCATCATGGACAGTCGTTATTAAATACGGCGCGTATAAATCGCCACTACGATTTCGCGAAATTCGCGTACGATCGGCTATTATTTGACGAAAGGATCCGCGAAACGAACGCGCGTGTTTCACCGCGACGGTGGCTTCGAACCGCGTTCGATTTGTGTCACGTAGCACGTGCGTCGCGTTGTGTATAAAATTAACGGCGAGGCGGCGGGCACACGGTGCGGTGTTTAAAACGGCGCCTTATTCCGCCATTATAAGCACGAACCGTCGCGCTTGGGCGTGTGTGTACGAACAACGTTTTTGTATATAAATATAGTTGGCCAAAGCGATCGGGCGTTTTCATTAAAAACGACTTGACAAGAATCGCGAACCACCGAATGACCACTGGCGTCTGAAAACGTTCCCCTTTACGAATATAAACGACGTTCGGTCCGACGAATTAAGCGTACAATAATTAATTATTTCCAAAGATCGGTCGAACGTTTATTATTAGAAAAATACTTTCTGGACACGCCCACCAGCTAACAACAATTTTCGAAAATCCACTGTCACGAGACCGTGTAATGCGTTACGTGTACGTAATCCGAATCGATCGAGAGCCGTCGTGCTACCGCTACTCGCCAGGGACAAACAAACCGACCCTTTGACAAAAAACAGCGACTCCGTGTTTACGCGACGTAAATCGAAAACTCGCGAATAACGATATGGTAATTGTTACGCCGTTTTCTGTTCCGGTGATGTTCTGATATGGTGGACGGAGAAGGGGAGGACTACACTACCGACAACACGAACGCGTGATTATTATTATTAACGTATCCCATTCGCGACGATTTCGAAATAAAACAGAAACGAGCAACGATCGGTAGGAATGAACGTCCGGGCGAGCAGTTTCCGAATAATTCGCCGCTGTGCCGATAACTCATTTTTCGGCCGGACCGTCGACGTGAATGTTCCGGATCGTAATGTTAACGGAAACGTTTTTAACCGTTCCACATCGTCGAGAACGATAACGTTCTACGATAAATAAATATTTATACATCGGTACGACAATATCGTACACCGCAGCGACACTACAGTGACCATATTATCGTAGCGATGGCGTGGAATAATTAAAACTCGTACGGTCGTTTAAATTTCGTATATTTCGACGCGCGCGTGTATAATTATTAATATTTAGTTCTCTGTATAAACTATTATGGCGGTGGAATTCGTCGTAAACGCTCTATAATATCGTAAACATTGACGAAATTCGACGGGCGAGTATTACAATTTATTGTCCGTTGGGCGTATTTTGATATACGATATGCGTCAACTTTATTAATCAATACATTTTTTACGAGTATTAACAACCGTCGATTATATTTCGCGCAATACGTCTAAATACGATTAATTATTACCGCTCTAAAGAAAGGAAATAGTAAATACGTAAAGAGGTGGCGATGTTTTCAAAAAAACTATACGCGAATGTTCGAAAATTAATTTGCGTAATTACTACGATTTCGTTATATAGAACTTCTGGTAACCTCGAGTTCCTCTAGTTGCCGCTAGATAGGATTCATTATTAATACGAGTACGTTGAAAAGAGTTCTATTCGAAAAGTTCACAGTAAACGAGCTTTCTGGTGCAGAATATTTCCAACGCGAACGTTATTTTATTTGCGCTTATTATTTTCGAATGATCCTAAATATTTTTTCATCTGATTAACGCGTACGGTATTAGACGAAAAAGAAATTTGCACCTTTGATTATACCCGAAGCCGACAACAGGGTCGGTTCGAACCGTTAAAACGGATTTTTTCGGAAAGCTTTAAATGCGTTCCGTGAACTGTTTCCACGCGCAGAGAGTTTTCGTATTCGGGAGACGTCTTTTGGTACGTACATTAATACAACACGCGTAGCCAAACTCGCTAGAGAATAAAAAAATATAATATCGTACGAATATACACTCAGGCGCGCCGGAGCGTGATGAATATCCGTCGTCTATGATTATGCGGTATCCGTATATGAAACATCGTCTTCGACGAGAGGATAACATTGACGTTGTTGGTGCGAGTAGAAGGGTGAACGAAAAAAAAAACGAACCACGAAATTTCTCCAAGAATTAACGACCGAACGAAGAATAATAGGATGAAAAAGGTTGTGTACGTGTGCGTGTGTGTATGTGTGTGTCCGTCATGGGCACGTACTGAAGAAAACGATTTTTGAAAGATGACGGTAGGTGGACAAGAAAAAAAGCGTAATATAATATTATAAGCGCGTGAGCATGGAAGTAAAAAACCACCGAGAAAACGATTTTCGAGACGCGTCGTAGTTTCTCGTATGTAATAATTACTTTTTAATTGTGATAAGTAGAATATTATTTCGGGTGTGGGGAGTTATTACTGGTTTTTTTTTTTTTTTTTTTTC